>JAXIVJ010005307.1:0-70000 GCA_036785665.1 Chirona hameri | reverse complement strand
AGGGACTATGATTTTCGGATCCGGCATGTGCTGTTCTATTATTTCCTTGAGTTTGGTTGAAATTACCGCGTCCCGCCAACTCAGCGAATATATATATATATATATATATATATTGAAAAGAACTGGAAAGCTTGACGGCCTCTGGAGGCTGTACCTTTGAGTGTCACACATTGCCACTTTCTGAAAATTTGCGGCAGACATTTCTACACGAGTATGCGGAGTCTTTAGCTAATTGGTGCGTCCTTCTGTTATTTATTATCGTTTGAGTGACTGCGTGTTAACATGGGAGAAGGGGTAATTTTGCAAGCTTGGGTGGCCCTGAAGGTCAAATTTGAAAATGTCGCGAATAGGGACTATGATTTTCGGTTCCGGCATGTGCTCTTCTATTATTTCCCTGAGTTTGGTTGAAATCGCCGCGTCCCGCTAACTCAGTGAGTTTGAGTGACTGCATTTTCGGACGGGTCTGGGGCCTTTCGTGGGTAAGATAGGGAAAGTCCAAGGGTATGGCTGTGTTCGTTGCGATGAGGCCTTTCGAATGATACCCCTTTTTAACGTTTTTGATGGATATTTAATAAATTTTGGCTGGTAAAGTTTTCCTTCAGATAAGTTTTCCTTCCTTCAGATTAGCACGAATCTGGGCCGGGCTGAATCTGGGCTGAATGTGGGCCAACTTCCGTTACATTTTATTTTGTGGAAGATCGTGCAAAGGGAGAATTGTTCATTGTTGTCGTTCGCTGGCAAAATCAGTGCACTATTTTAGTAACATATTGCATACATACAATGCTAATAATAATAATGTTAATATTTGTACATAGTGTTAAGTGTACAATAATACTCATGGGCGTCGCCACTGTGACTGGGAAAACTGAGGACATTGTCCCTAGTAATTTTTTTTGAGACCCCTTATCTGATACCATGTTTAAGTACACAAACAAAAACTTGGATTTGTCACTACTAATTTTGAGACAGTGGCGACACCATTGATAATACTCCAGGCTGCAAAGTATGCCATTTTCAACAATATTTTGTCTGTGCTGTCCCATCCTGGCTGGTGAAATATATGTATGAGCGGCCCCACATAGCCATGGTTTTCAGAGGCTTATGTCTCTTCAACTGCGTGATTGATGTGGCTAAAAATTTGCAGACAAAAATGTTCATGTCATAAAAATATTGTATGCAAATTCTGAAATTTTGGGTTGTTGTGTTTAGGAGCAACACACCAACTGACAACTCTGTCTTCCTTATGGTGGCAGTGTCCTAGCATTGGGAAATTTGGGTGGAAAATGACACTCTATGGATACTATTTCTCCACTCTTCTTACCAAGTTTTACTGCAAATTTTCCATTCCTTATTTTTCAATGTATTGGATAATTGGATCCCTGATACTGATTTATGGATGCAATCATAGGGACAGCATGTGGAGGGATAAGTAAGAAAGTGCATAAGTAATCAATAATTCTGGTGAGCAGGCAATTGGGTATTGATAGTGAGTAATATGTTTATTGGTTCAATTTTCCTCTCTTTATGCATATTTTTGGCCAGAATTTTCCACTCAGCACCCCAGCTCCAAAGCAATCCTAGGACCCTGTATGGTGGTGATTGATTGTGCAACTTGCAGCAGCCACAACCTTCCAAGCTTGCACTCTCTCTCGGCCAGCCCTGGCTGACCAGCCTGGTCATGTGACCACCTGCTGCTGGTGCAGGGTCCCTGTTTAACTAAAAAAAAAGCTTTAAGTGTCTCCCATAAAAAAGTCTGCTCAGTTTCCAACCCAATAAGGGTGTTTTACTGGTTTTGATGGGTTGGTATGGATCTCTAGCTGGTCTTGTGCGGACTGGTGCTGATTCCTGGTCCGCGTGGTGCAGATTTTCGCTATTGGCTGGTGCGCTGTGTCAGCTCCTTGCCAAACTTTGCAGTCTGGATAATACTTATACCAACATTTGCAATTGAACATTAAAATATAAAGTTTCAGAATGTATGTCATTTCCACATCCATGTTTTTGTTTCTTCTGGAAGATGATTATTTTAAATTTTGGTAGTGTAAATTGCAGTTAAGTTGGGCATTCAAAGGCCTAGAAAATTAATGGTTTTGATGATTCACACTCCATTATGCTTAAACGTGCATATATTGATTTGATATTGGACCCTACTGGTGATTGTTCAGATATTTGATGTTTGTAATGATCATCAGGGTTACAAACATTACATTTTGTTAGTTCATCTGTCATCATACTTGCAGTGTGCTCATCATGTATTTATTTTCTCAGACTTCGCAGTCTTGAGGTTGAGCATGGGCTGGGTGTGAACCCTCTGACGCAGACATTGTCGGCGGAAGCACGGCTATCAGTGCCAGAAGACGTCGGTGCCGTGGACCACGCCCTCCTTGCCGACTTCCTCGAGGAGCATCCCACCGAGGACCAGCAGGTCGATTCCGACCTCCAAGAAGCCAAGTCACTTCTAGAAGAAGCCAGTCAAAGCCGTCCGACCACGTCCCTCTCTGCTGCCTCGCCGGTGGACCCGCAGAACGGTGTGTCGGCTGAGCAGTATGGCATGGCTCACGCGGCTGGCTACGTGTTAGCCAAGTGCCGCAAACTCGACCCCAGTCTGGGAGTTCCCTCGGCGTTCTCCACCGAGACAGCGTCAGCCGAGACAATGTGGACCCGGCTGCGGAGCCAGGGTGGACTCGGTGTCCCCTCCACCAAGTAGCTGGGGAAATTCAAGGAAATGGTGGCAGCCTTCTGCACACGACAACACCTGGAGCCGGACCGCCTCTCTCGCAGCCCGAGACTTGTCGAATCGCTGGTAGAGACTGAGCGAGGAGCCAGACTCTCCGGACGTTCGGATAGTGCGCAGGTTTGTCCGGCTGCGCACGTTCATTCGGCTCAGCTTCGTGAACAGAATGCGCCGAGAAGAGGCACTGGAAACGCGTGAGAAGAAGAAGAGACAGTACCTTCAGTAACCGAGCTCCGCCGACGCTGCCAACCTGTGCCGCTGCCCTCATCGCGTACTTCGCCTGGATCGGAAGGCGGCTGTTCATCAACAACTGAACGGCGGCACGCAGGATGCCTGCGGCGGCGGCGAGGGCGACGGCCTCACCACCACCGAGGCGCTGCTGCGTCTGCAGGCTGACATCAACTCGGAGCTGGCCGGGCGACGGTGGCGGCAGCATTGGCGCGGCTGTCTGGCGGCCGCCGCCTTCCAGCGGCGCGTCTGATTCTCGTGGCCGGTGGTGCTGCTCTTCGCTCTGGTGGTCGCCGCGCTGCTGGTGAGCGCCGCGCTCGCCCCGGACGGCGGCGCCGGGAAGGCGGTGGCAGCGGTGCTGGCGCTGGTCGCGGCCAACGCTGCGCTCTCCGTCTGGCAGCGGGCGCTGGCCGACGGCGAGCTGGCCGCTAAGGCGGCCGCTAGGCCGCCTAGGCCGCTAGGGCTGGCCGAATGGCTGGGACGCGCGGCGGCGACGGCAGCCGACTCCGGCGGCTGGGCAGAGGCTGAGTACCGGCACCTGCACGCGCCGCCATCGCCCTGCATCGGCCTGCAGTGGACGTACCGCGACGGCAGGCTGGCCAACCTGCCGGCCCCGCTGCTGCCTCGCGGAGACTGAACTCGCCGTTCTGAGGCGGCGGGCGATGTTCGGTAGCACGGCGAGCGGTGGACAGTGGTGGCGGCGGGTAGCGGTGGATGGTGTCAAAGCGGTGGTGCTGGTGGCACTGACACTGGGATGTGTGTTCGGTACGGTTTTCGGCAGGGTGCTGTGGGAAGCTCATTGATGCGGTGTTGAGGGAAGCTGCGAGCTGTTGGTGGTCCTTCCTGTATGCCGTGTACTGTCACTGAGTGAAACGGTGGATACCGGCGTTGGCAGGCCGGCGAGAAGAAATACTCAGGTGTATGCTGTTGTAGCGAAGGCTCGACCGGCGACCCTAGCTGGGCCATTGCATGTTGGAATTATATGCCTCCAGGTGTTATGCTAGACTAGCGAAGCCGTCCTCCAACATGTAAACATACAGGCATTTGCATTTGCTGCTCGTAGAAGCATTTCACTTCCGTAATACATATATTGTACGCAGTTTTTCTTCTTCTTGTGGCCAGAATAAAAGCTTGATTTTAGTCGCTTTAGCTTGTAATTGCTTACGATGTGTATCTTATGTGTTCTATCTCGTTTCTCAGGCCGCGTAGATAACGCGCTTCTTCGTTATTTTGTAGTGTATTCTGTTGGCGCGACGTGTAGTCGGTATCTTTGCCAGTTTCTGATTTCTGCTGCCTGTTGTCTCTGGGTAGTGGGTATGTGCCATGATTTCGAAGGAATGTGTTGCAGGATGTGCTCAAGTAATGGAATGTAATACGTGTGTGGGGAAGTTCGGCACTATTTGCATGCTACATGTGCTCGAATATATGTAGTAAACAGTCACAATGTCTGATGCTGGTCATGAATTTTCGAGATTGCGGAAAGCGAAGAAGTTGTAACCAGTGCAGTGGCGGCTCGTGGTCCTCAAGTACCTGATACCCAACTTCCAAGTCCGAGAGTCGCAACGGTAAGGATACGTCCGTATGCCCGTATGCAATACTGAAATTGTCAAATATCTGACAAATACTGTGGCTTTGGGACCTCAAACATTTTTGGAGGTAATGTCACTTGTAACCTGACCTGAGATGACGTGAGGTAATTGTGTTGTGTTGTAAATTGTGTAAAATGTAACACGATGTGGGTAATTGATGCCAGAATAGCTGTGCCAAATTTTGCGGTGCTACGCGTCGCAGTTTTCCTGCTATTCCCGAAAGACTTAAAGGAAATAGTTCACCTTCGGACATTTTTTCAGAACACGATTTTATTATATTTTTTAATACAGTTTCTTTTTTTATTTCCAAAAATGGTCCTACATCGCGCCAATTCAGGACAGAAGGTCGTAAATCATGAATTTTATGGAGAGCAATTGAGACCCGAGTTGCGCCAAAAAAGGGAACTAAAATAAATAGGTGAGCATACACACAGGCAACCACGCATACCAGGTACGGAACATTCGAAGCGGCGCTAATACATCAGAAATACTGCCGTGGTGCTTATAGGTACAGACGTCGTTCCTCAATAAGGCATCCACAATCCACATGTTATGTTGAGTCAAAGGCAAGTGCGGCTTCGTAAAGTATCTGACCACCCCACTTCAAATTTACTATTTTCGTGATCAGCGTGTCGAGATCTATATGTATACCAAGGTTCGTGAAATTCTGAGGGGTCCGCCCACCAACCTCTGAATTTGTATAAGTCCGAATATCTGTCCAGGAGGATTCAACGTGAAATATCTCGAAAAGTATCGACCCACGCCATTTTAAATTTGCTATTTTCATGATCAGCGTGTCGAGAGAGATGTGTACTAAGTTTCAAGACATTGTGCCTTTCGCGCCTTCCGAGCTTCGAAGGCGAATATCTCGAAAAGTATCGGACCACGCTATTTCAAATTTGCTATTTTCGTAATCAGCGTGTCGAGATCTATCTGTATACCAAGTTTCCTGAAATTCTGAGGGGTCCGCCCACCAAACTCTGCATTTTTCTAGTCCGAATATCTGTCCAGGAGGATTCAACGTGAAATATCTCGAAAAGTATCGAACCACGCCATTTCAAATTTGCTATTTTCATGATCAGCGTGTCGAGATCTATCTGTATACCAAGTTTCAAGTCATTCTGAGGGGTCCGCTTTTCGCGCCTTCCGAGCTTAGAAGGCGAATATCTTGAAAAGTATCGGACCACGCCATTTCAAATTTGTTATTTTCATGATCAGCGTGTCAAGATCTATCTGTATACCAAGTTTCAAGTCATTCTGAGGGGTCCGCTGTTAGCGCCTTACGAGCTTCGAAGGCGAATATCTCGAAAAGTATCGGACCACGCCATTTCAAATTTGCTATTTTCGTGATCAGCGTGTCGAGATCTATCTGTATACCAAGTTTCGTGAAATTCTGAGGGGCCGCCCACCAACCTCTGAACTTTTATAAGTCAGAATATCTGTCCAGGAGGATTCAACGTGAAATATCTCGAAAAGTATCGAACCACGCCATTTCAAATTTGTTATTTTTATGATCAGCGTGTCGAAATCTATCTGTATACCAAGTTTCAAGTCATTCTGAGGGGTCCGCTGTTCGCGCCTTACGAGCTTCGAAGGCGAATATCTCGAAAAGTATCGGACCACGCCATTTCAAATTTGCTATTTTCATGATCAGCGTATCGAGATCTATCTGTATACCAAGTTTCAAGTCATTCTGAGGGGTCCGCTGTTAGCGCCTTACGAGCTTCGAAGGCGAATATCTCGAAAAGTATCGGACCACGCCATTTCAAATTTGCTATTTTCGTGATCAGCGTGTCGAGATCTATCTGTATACCAAGTTTCGTGAAATTCTGAGGGGTCCGCCCACCAACCTCTCAACTTTTCTAAGTCAGAATATCTGTCCAGGAGGATTCAACGTGAAATATCTCGAAAAGTATCGAACCACGCCATTTCAAATTTGTTATTTTTATGATCAGCGTGTCGAGATCTATCTGTATACCAAGTTTCAAGTCATTCTGAGGGGTCCGCTGTTCGCGCCTTCCGAGCTTCGAAGGCGAATATCTCGAAAGGTATCTGACCACGCCATTTCAAATTTGCTATTTTCGTGATCAGCGTATCGAGATCCATCTGTATACCAAGTTTCGTGAAATTCTGAGGGGTCCGCGCACCAACCTCTGAAAATATTATAAGTCCGAATATCTGTTCATTGGTCTGATATTCGCGAATATCGATCTGCTGCTTAATTGACGAACGTCAACTCAAAGTACGGCAGCTTGCTTCCGAGTTCGTAACCGCTATTTTGTCTCAGCCGCGCACATTACTGCACCATCGAATTTCATGCAGATTCTAAGATGAAAAAGTGGTGGACAGTAATGCCGATCAAGTACTCGCTATCTGATACAAGTCTCGAAAAACGTCGACGTTTTAACGCTGATAATTGCTGAAATAATGGACTAAATGAGGATTGAAATCTCTGGTATATGTCTTAAACGTGTTTAAAGTTCATACAACTGCAGAAGAGTGCATTTCCTTTCAGGGCGGAAACCCGTATAATCCCTTTAAAGGAAATAGTTCACCTTCGGACATTTTTTCAGAACACGATTTTATTATATTTTTGAATACAGTTTCTTTTTTTATTTTCAAAAATGGTCCTACATCGCGCCAATTCAGGACGGAAGGTCGTAAATTATTAATGTTATGGTGTGCGTTATTGGTCTGCGCATGCTCCATGGCAGTGCTGGCACTTTCAGACGGTACGGACCCGTACGGTATATCATATATGCGCCGAATTCCTTCGCCAAAAAGTCAGATATCTTCGGCTGGAGTCTTTTCAGTCAAGAAAACTTGCAGATAGGGGTTTCCCAACATGGGCTACAAAACAACTATCTCAGTTTAAAACTAATGTTGAAGGTGAACTATTTCCTTTAAAGGGAAATAATGACCTTTTTCCACAAAAATGGAGTTAGCACTTGAAATCGCCAGACGAGACCAAAATATATTGTAAATTCATCACATTTTGCATGAAAACTTTCCTACCGAAAGATATTTCAAGTTAAAGTTGATAAGCGTTCCACACTTTTAACGACCGGTACTTGCAAGTACTTTTGGTCCTCATCAAACTGCGGGCTTTTCCCGTATTGTTTTTTTACGTAATGGAGTGGAAAATATATTGTGCGTTCTGCTTGTTGTGATTATATGCCCGGCGATCTTCTAAAACTAACAGCGATTGGAAAAAGTGGCAATAAAATCGGAAGCTCATCGATGCACATCAACACATCACATCATAGTTAGTGGTTGCGACCATCAATTTTTGAAAATAAGTTCATTTGTTTTCAACATTAGGAGTATTGTATAATTTGTCTGTGGCTGTATATAACACGATGCTTTATATTATCATGAAAAATCAAAAAAAATCCCCAAAAAACTAACAAACAATAACACAAAACTGGCAATTAAATCGGAAGCTCATCGATGCACATCGACGGCAACCTATTTAGCGTCGGCGATTTGTTTACAAAGCATTGTCATGCTTCTCGGCGCACTTAACCATTGTGGCGAGTTGTTGCTAGTAGCGCTTTCGTTCTCCATGGCAACCAGGCGTGAGCCAATGAAAAGGCAGAACGTATTCCCTTTCTGACTTTTGATTGGCTGACGCCTGGTTGCCATGGAGAACGAAAGCGCTACTAGCGTGTTTCCGAGCAGCGCTCAGTTTGATCGGAAATGTCACAGAGCCTCCAAAAATGCCGCAATCGATGTAAACAATGGTAGGGAAGGGCGAATTTGTCAATGACCTTCATGAAGTACACAAGGTACTTGTTTTGTATTTTTCCCAAACTTACAACTTCGAATTTGGGAATAATTTTATTTAATTCTTAAATTTAAATAAAATAATTTTAAAACCATAGCGGTAGCCTAAGAAATTGTTGCTAACAAAATCAAAAGGACATTATTTCCCTTTAAATGAAATAGTTCACCTTCAACATGGGTTTTGAACTGAAATAGCAGTTTTGTAGCCCGTGTTGAGGAATCCTGATCTGGAACTTGTCTTGGCTGAAAAGACTCTCCAGCCGAAGATATTTGACTTTTTGGCGAAGGAATACGGCGCATATATGTTGTACCGTACCGTCTGAAAGAGCCAGCACTGCCATGGAGCATGCGCAGACCAATAACGCACACTATAAAATCAATAATTTACAACTTTCTGTCCTGAATTAGCGCGATGTAGGACCATTTTTAAAAAGAAAAAAAGAAACTGTATTAAAGAATATGATAAAATCGTGTTCTGAAAAAATGTCCGAAGGTGAACTTTAAAGGTATTCCCTTTAAAGGAAATAGTTCACCTTCGGATTTTTTTTCAGAACACGATTTTATTATATTTTTGAATACAGTTTCTTTTTTATTTTCAAAAATGGTCCTACATCGCGCCAATTCAGGACAGAAGGTCGTAAATCATTAAAGGGAATAGTTCACCTTTAACATGGGGTTTTGGACTGAGATAGCAGATTTGTAGAGCAGATCTAAAAATGGTTTGTGGTGAAAGAATTACCTCTCTACGTTAAGTAATTTCGACACAGGCCTAGTGGGCCCGATTTCATTCCCGCTGTTCCGGGCCACGATCGGGGAATGAACGCTCGCCGCCGCGCCGCCGGAGGCAGGTACACTCTTTGGCACGTAGTCTCTGGTCACGACGCCTCGTTAATATCCGCTCAGCCGCCCGGGCGGCGCGGCGGCCCCTTGTCAGAGATTGTACTTGGCGTCAGGCGGAGCGGGGCGGAGCCAGAACGCCAGCTGCTATCGTACGATTTCTCGTGAAATAGAAAGAGAAACTTACTTCTTTCTCCACATATATCCATCAGTTGTCCAAACCAAAGTCATATTCATAGTTTTGGGCTCAAGATGCACCTAATGGTTGAACTTCATGACAACTTTCAAGGTGACCTATTCCCTTTAATGTTATGGTGTGCGTTATTGGTCTGCGCATGCTCCATGGCAGTGCTGGCACTTTCAGACGGTACGGTATATCATATATGCGCCGAATTCCTTCGCCAAAAAGTCAAACATCTTCGGCTGGAGAGTCTTTTCAGTCAAGACAACTTGCAGATAGGGGTTTCCCAACATGGGCTACAAAACAGCTATCTCAGTTTAAAACTAATGTTGAAGGTGAACTATTTCCTTTAAGGATGGGGTCGAAATGACCCCCTCCCAACCAGGGCGAGGGTTAATCTATTCGTCGAATTCAAATAATCTTTTCTTAACCTAAAAAAAACTCTACCCTACATAATTATCTTATCTAGATCAACTCTGTAATTCATCCATCCGTCGAGTTTAAACAAAACCGTACTCCAAACCGTACATTCCAAAGTGGCTCATGACATTTGGGGTGATAATCGTACTACATGGTACCAAAAGTCGCCCTTAGTGGCTGGCTTACATGATGCTGGTAAACGTCTTGCCATTGAAGTAGATGACCCGTTATGTATATATCGACCCCGGATCTGGATATAAGAAGCAGTAGCGAACATGGCAACATGCATTTTTCAAATAAATAGTATTTAGAAGTGTTCGAAACTCAATATGGAAAACTCCTCGACCTCCATAGCCTTAACATGTAAATGCCCTCGGAAGTCCTCGTGGTGACGTCACGGGGGGATTGCCAGGCCTAGTCGGAATTAAACTTCGCCACGGCCTGGGTGAGACCAAGGCCATGGGTGAGACCAGCCCAAGTAATTTGCCTGGCAAAACTTGAGCCGTGACGTCACCAATTATACAGCGAGTCGGCCTTAACATTGTGGCCTATGGGAAAATAGGTGGTATTCGGGTTGCAATTTCAAACATTTCTAAAATAGTTCATTTAGTAGATGATACATAAATATGATGCCAAAGGCCTTGCCTATTGATATCTGGGGTCGTGTTGGAAAAATTGAGTCAAATTTGTGCCCAACAAATTGTTTTATGGAACCCTGCACGCCTTCCAATAGGGGTCACTTTCAGCTTATCTGACGGTAATACAAGTCAGATTTGGCCTTCATTGACGGTGCGTCAATACCGCCAATCAGCGCACCCGCGGAAGCGGAGGTGCCATACATGTTTTTGTTACCATGGCAACCACCGCGACTCAACTAATCCAACAACTGGCAAACATGGTTGATTTCTTAGTACTTAGTTCTTAGTTCCATCTCTAGCCGCCCGGAGGGTCCAGCACGATCTCCTCTATCTCAGAAACATCCTTTTTTCTCAAAGCTGGACACTTATACTTATACTTATAAAGTGCGGAATTTAGAAAGGCCACTTGGCCTCACGGATCCGAACGATACCGAGCTCCTTAGTGAGATCCTCTCCCTCAGTCGTTGATGTGGATGGTGAACATGTCATGTGCCCAATGTTTGTCAAGTCTAGCTTTGAAAGCGTTGATGGTGGGGGCGTCGATCACTGAGGGCGGCAGCGCGTTCCACTGGTTGATCACGCGCACGCTGAAGGCGTTTCGTCGAACCCGGGAGACGGCCCTGGGCTTCAGCAGCTTCCACTGGAAAAAGGATGTTTCTGAGACAGACTTGTCAACGATTCAATGTGAATCGACTACTTTTGATTGAATCATTCTTATTTCAAATGAATGACTCATGAATCGATTCACCTCATGCGCAAACCTGTTGTGAGTCACTGATTGAATCATTCATACAGAGAAAATAGGCTGATTGAATCATTCATTGCTCAAAGAATCATTCTTTTTTGGTCGAACAGCATAAACTGTCCACAAAATATGCCAGCGGCCCAGCATCCATCTGTGCCCTGTGGACAAACCAGGCACTTAATGGCCAATTATATGAGCTCTGTGTCCTGAGCTGTAGCCTGTAATTAATCTATGCGTAAAGAAAGCGAGGCTTTGTGTCCAACTCCAGTGGGTACAAAGCCACTGTTCAATCAGCCCTAACTAGGTGAACACCTTGGAACTGGTAGGGTTAGGGGTAGGTACCTAAATACTTAGAAAAGGTAACTAACTCATACTTTGGTTCATAAACCACACAGTACACGCACACCTTTTTCACATGAAAAATGATCAAAAGGTACCCACCTTTTCCTAATTTCTAGGCTATACCATATCAAAAACTAAATCATAAACAAACATTTGCATGACCTCCGCATGTCCCAAATATCACTGAGCATCGGCGCCGCTTTATTCCACATCATGCTTTATAAAAATAATACCTAATGCAAAATCAAAATAAATGTTCTATTCGCTTAAAAAAGTGAAACGTAAAGTCACTAATGCTTTTGGAACTTGGAATTCGCAATTATAATAAATATTATAAATATCATTTTATAATCAAAATAAACAACACGCGTGTCCAATTGGCTCACATTCACATTCACATTCGGAAATACATTCGCGGACTATTTGGATTGGCTTCAATATTGGTACACAGATAGATCACGACCTAGTGATCATTCTGGTAAAATCTTAGAGTCGCACATTCAAAATCAAAGGAGTTAGAGCAGGTCAGATAGGTTTAAGGTCAAACAGCAGACTATTCTGATGTGCCTGAAAATTGGCACACAGGTAGAGCATGACCTTCCTATATCACGCTCATACCATCTTAGAGTCGCGCAGTCAAAATCAAAGGAGTTAGACAAAGGAGTCGCCACTTCCCATTAATGTTGAGTGATTGAATCAAGATTGAATCATTCATTATGGTAATGTTGAGCGATTGAATCATGATTGAATCATTCATTATGGTAATGTTGAGTGATTGAATCATGATTGAATCATTCATTATGGTAATGTTGAGTGATTGAATCATGATTGAATCATTCATTATGGTCCGTGAATCACTGTGAATCGACTCATGACAAATATGAATCATTGACAAGTCTGTTCTGAGATAGAGGAGATCGTGCTGGACCCTCCGGGCGGCTAGAGATAGAACTAAGAACTAAATACTAAGAAATCAACCATGTTTGCCAGTTGTTGGATTAGTTGAGTTTATTACCCTCGCTCTATACTCGTAGTTGCTGGGGATTTCAACTGTTGTTTGTTAAAGGCCAGAGAAAGTACCCGTGAGCGTCTGTTACCTGATTTGTTCAACACATACGGATTGACTATAACTAATCGTGATCGTCCAACTTACCGGCCTGCGCATTCTCTACTCGACGTTGTTGCCACCAACCGCTCTGACCTTGTATGCAGGAGTGGCGTGACGCGGTGTCACTTCGGCGGCCCGCACGACTTTACGCGCGTTATATTGGAGAGACAGGGCCCCGACAGTTCGGCTGGCCGGCCGCGTGTTGAGCGGCGCAGTCTCGGGCGCGTAGATGCCGCTGCCTTCAACCAGCAGCTATGGGAGTGTGATTGGTCGGGCGTTTTCCTGCGTGACAGCCCCGCACTGAAATGGTATGCCTTCTGTGAACTGTTCATCCGTCAGCTGGACCGAGTGGCTCCCGTTCGTCGTGTGACGGTCCGACCTGGGGTGACACCCCCTGTATCGGCTGATACACAGGAGCTGCTGAGGCGCCGCCGTGCTACACTGACACGCGGCACAC
Source organism: Chirona hameri (assembly GCA_036785665.1). Classification (NCBI taxonomy): domain Eukaryota; kingdom Metazoa; phylum Arthropoda; class Thecostraca; order Balanomorpha; family Balanidae; genus Chirona; species Chirona hameri. The sequence goes on along the minus strand of JAXIVJ010005307.1, from coordinate 56,938 downwards.
GTGACGAATACCGTGAGGTGAACAGGCTGTGTAGAGCTGCCACCCGAGCTGACAGTCGCACCTTCTATCAGGAGCAGATTACCCGGGGAGGAAGGCACAGTTTGTGGCGCGTCCTTCAGCCCGTGATTGGACGTAAACAGCAGCACGCGGAACCACACACAGTTACACCGGACGCACTCAATGACTACTACGTCACAATAGGACCTGCTACGTCTGCCAGCGTCCCGCGACCGGCCACTCCAGTCCCAGTCAGGCTACCCCGTATCACCTCAGGCACTTTTAAGATTAAACCCACCAACATTGACACATTGTACTCAACGCTTTTGAGCATGAAGCTGTCAACAGCCACAGGAGTAGATGGAGTGAGTGTCACTATGCTACAGACATTTTTCCCAGGCATTGGTCATGTACTCCTCGATATCGTCAATTCCAGTCTGACCACCGGGCTCGTCCCAGCTCAGTGGAAGCATGCGATAGTGACAACGATACCAAGGGCAAAACAGCCAACAACCCAGCCGATACGCGCCCTATTCCCATTTTACCAGGCATAATGAAAATGGTGGAGCGTATCGTACAATGACAGCTAATGGAATATGTGGACTCACATGACTTACTGACTGCCGCACAACACGGATACAGGAAACTGCACTCAACCGAGACCGCTCTCAGCGTCATCACTGACCGCGTTCTCCATGCCATGGACAACGGTGATATTTCAATTTTGGTCCTTCTTGATCTATCCAAATGTTTTGATGTTGTGCCTCACCGAAAACTCATCGAAAAGTTAAAGCTATACGGTGTGGACACTGACTGGTTTGCCAACTATTTGATGGGACACGTGCAACAGGTGCGAGCCCGTAGTGCTGACGGCTCTAGCATAACGTCAAAGCCGAGAGGAAACAAATCGGGGTGTTTCAAGGGGGTAGCCTCAGCTGCGTCCTATTTATGCTGTTTGCAAACGATCTGAGCCTGCATGTGCCCGATAGCGTCACCATTGTTCAGTTTGCTGATGACACACAAATTTTGGTCACAGGTAAAAAACGCGATTTGGAAACAATCATTTCACTCATGGAAACTGCTCTCGATGCTGCTTACCGATGGTTTTGTCACAATGGAATGAAAGTCAATACAGCCAAAACTCAGATGTTAGTATTGGGGACACCAGCTATGTTAAGGAGTCTCCCACCAATCACTGTCAGATTCTGTGGTTCCGTGTTAGGAGACGCGGGGACAGTGAAAAACCTGGGGCTCTATCTAGACCGCCATCTAAGCTACCAGGCACACATTGACCCAATGACTTCGAAATGCACTGGTATTCTGATCGCTCTAAGCCACGCCCGTCATGTGATGCCTGCGAGCACACTGAAGATAATTGTACAAGCTCTTGTCATGTCCATCGTGCGATACTGTATGAGCGTGTATGGATCGTGTGGTGTGACGCAGATGGCTCGCGTACAGAAGGTCATCAACTTCTGCGCGAGGATCGTCAGTGGCCGCAAACGAAGCGATCACATCTCGGACGTCATTGAGCAGCTCGGCAGCTCGGCTGGTTGCGAGCGGCTGAGTTGGCCGAGTACCACACCATCTGCGCAGTCCAACGGGCTATAGTGACGAACACCCCAGAACACATCAGCCAAACCATTGGCCCAGTAGCCCACGAGGTACATGAGCACAGCACCCGAAACGCCGACAGAATAACGCAGCCACGAGCCCGAACTGAGACAGGGAAGCGCCGACTGTGCATCAGAGGAGTCACAATGTTGAACCGCACCAAATTGAACCCACATGTGTCATCGTTCCGCGGGAATGTGAAACGCACGATCCTGTCGAGGCGCCACTGAATGCTCCGTGTCCTGTATGTCGTGTATGCCCTGTATGTCATGCGCACTTCGTGTTCGTTGGGTTGATGCCTATATCAACTTGTCCAATGTTTTAACTGGTTCTACGTGCAAGGGCGGATTCAGGATATTTTAGGAGGGGTGGCCGCAGGCCAATTTAGGGGCGCCTTCCAAAGAAAGGGCGCCGTCACTGACCGAAAGGGCGCCGTCACTGGCCGAAAGGGCGCCGTCACTGGCCGAAAGGGCACCGTCAATGGCCGAAAGGGCGCCGTCACTGGCCGGAAGGGCGCCGTCAACGGCCGAAGGGGCGCCGTCAATGGCCGTAATGGGCGCCGTCACTGACCGGAAGGGCGCCTCGGGTCAAAAGGACTAGGTCATGACCTGTATGACCTGATACTCGGTAAGTTAATTTCAACAGGGCACCCAAAAGGGCGTCCAAACGGTCCATAGGGACGCTGCGTGCTCACGGGCTGTCCATCGCCGGGCGCCTGGCGGCGCCCGGTAACAGACAGCCCGTGGAGCGCCCTTCTGGCGGGGGGGGGGGGGGGGGGGGGCGACCGCTGCGGTCACCCCCTGGATCCGCCCCTGTCTACGTGTCAGGTGAAAAGCCACCATGTTTGTGGATCCTTGATGAATATACATCTATCTATCTATCTGGTGGCCACTGGTGGTACCAGTAGTTGCAGCGGCGAAGAACTTCGTCGCGTCGACGTCAACTCCTCGCCGCAGAACCTGATACACCGTGATCATATCGCCACGGCGGCGACGATGATACAGCGATGGCAGTTTGAGGACCCGTAGTCTCTCCACGTACGGGCGGTCACGGATGCTGGTGACCAGTCTTGTGGCTCGCCGATCTGCACACGCTCGATGCACTTCTGGTCTTCCCGGTTAAAGGGTCCCCAAACCGTATTGGCGTATTCTAGATGAGGTTGAACCATCGCCCGGAACAGCAACGGCAGGGTGGTTTCGTCGATGACGCTGAAGGATCGACGGATGACCGCCAAGATGCGCGACGCCTTGGAGATGGCTGCAGCCGCCTGCTCTCGGAACTTCAGATGGCAGTCCACGTGCACTCCCAGGTCCTTCTCTACTGATGTCTGGATCAGCTGGACGTCCCACATGTGGTACACGTGGTTGACGTTGCGTCTTCCCAGGTGCAGGGCCTTGCACTTCTCGCGGTTGAAGGGAAGCTGCCACCGTTCTGACCACCCTGTGAGGGCGTCCATGTCTCTCTGGAGAACTTGGATGTCCGAAGCCTGGCTGACGCTTCTGTAGATCTTTGTATCGTCCGCGAACATCTTGACGGATGACAGCACCTCTCCCGGCAGGTCGTTGACGAAAATGACGAACAACAGCGGCCCCAACACGGTTCCCTGCGGAACACCACTGCTAACCGCTGCCCAGTCCGATCTGGAGCCGTTGACGATCACCCGCTGTTGTCGCCCGGTCAGGAACGCTTCCACCCAGTTCAGAAGCTAGCCGCCGACTCCACAGGAGCGCAGTTTGAGGAGGAAACGCTGATGAGGCACAGAGTTGAACGCTTTACTAAAATCTAAGTAGATCGCGTCGACTGGATCACCTTGTTCAAGCATGCTGGTCCACTCATCCATGGTTTCGAGGAGCTGGGTGCTGCAGGATCTCTTCCGCCTAAACCCATGCTGTGCACCACTCAGCTGCTCCGTTCAGGTAAGGTGATCCATCAGCTGGTCACGAATCAGCGACTCAAGGACCTTGCACGGAACCGCTGTCAGTGTCACGGGTCTGTAGCTGGCGGGACATTGCTTGGGGCCCTTCTTGAATATAGGGGCGATCCCGTCCATGCTCCAGTCGCTCGGAAGACTGCTGGAGTCCAGTGAAGAGCGGAAGAGCTGCGCCCAGGCTTCCGCCATCGACGCCGCTGTCTCCCGCAGGATTCGGGGATGAAGGCCGTCCGGGCCGGGAGAGCAGTCCGGCTTGAGCTTGAGCAGCTTCTCTTTAACTGCAGCAGGGTTGACGTCCACGTCTTCCAGGGAGGGACCCTCGAAGGCGGGTCGCGGCGCCGGCAGGAGCGGGTTCTCGATGGTGAAAACGCTGTGGAAGAACTGGTTGAGCAGAGCCGCCTTCTCGTTGTCTTCCCGAGCCATGGTCCCGTCCTCCGCCTGCAGATCTTCTTCCCTGGTTTTCGTGCGCAGTCGTGAGCCAGCGTAGCGCCAGAAGCCCTTCGCGTTATCCCGGATGTCCAAGACCACCTTCCTCTCGAAGTCCGCGCGCAGGTTGCGGGTAAGTGTGCGGAGCCTGTTCCGAGCGCGAGTAAAACGGGCGTAGTCGAGTATGTCCCTGGTATGCATGTAATTGAGCCATAACGTGCGTTTCTGTTTCTTTAGCCTCATAGCGTCGCGGTTAATGTACAGGTTCCTGTTTCGGAATCTCGGTTTTGTCTGAGGTATGCAAGTGCGTGACAGGGTTGCCAGTGTGTCCTTGATGAAAGTGTAGTTGGCTTGTGTATTCATTGCTGCAGTTGTTTCCCAGTTGATTGCCGAAATCCCCTGATACAGCAGCCTGTTATTCCCCTTGTTGAGGTTGAGGCGAGGTTCAGCAGGTTCAACAACTGGAGAGTAGCAAACTAACTGGAACTGAAGCACGACATGGTCACTTGCACCCAGACCAGGTAAGAATTCCAGGTTCTTGACCGTCCCATCCTCACTAGGCAAGACCAGATCAAGGGTATGTGGTGTCTGACCCAACCTAAACCTTGTGGGCTGGTCAACATGTTGATGCAGGAAACAGTCGTTTACCAGGTCTACAAAGGACACACCACTCCTTCTTGAAAGTTTTTCTCTACATGTGCCCGCCCGATCGACCCGCAACCGAAACCTCTTTTACGAATCGCGGGCAAGAGTTGGCACTGTGCAGCGTGGAATGTTTTGCCGTTTGCCCAGGGTCACAAGCAACTTTCTAAACCGTGAGGTGACCGCAGACGTTTTTAGCGAAAGTCTAAGCTCGTACAGAGGGCATGTGATACGATACGTGGCAAACTCTCACACATAGGCACCATCATCATCTTATACGATTGTATCACCTAATCCCCCATTGTAAATAACATCTTATACTTCACCGTGTTCTATGTTCGTTTTATTTTCATTTTATGTGTATTTTTACTACTATTTTCTGTATATTTTTTATTACTATTTTATGTATATTTCTACTATTACTTTTACTTTGTTTTCAGGTTATATTTTACATGATGACTTCACCTGTCAGTGGGTGATATGAGGCCCGTTGGTGATATGAGTGAATAACTAAAATAAAATAAAAAGTATGAACTATAATGTTTGAACTATTCAATGTCTGCCTCGCTATTTTGCAACAATTCAAATCAAATGGAAATTTAGTTCTGTTATTATTTCATTATTTTAATTCAGTACGCCAGCATTTGTCTGTTTCTGTAAGAATATTATTGATACATTTTGATGCACTGGGAGTATACTAAAAACTTGTGGTATAAAACCTAGAATCTCGTGAAGAATTGGTGACGTAGGGACGAGACAACCTGTTGTTCTATAGCCTTGAGTAGAGTCATCCGGGGATTTTAGCGCCCTAAACGCTCAACATTAGCGTGACGTCACTGGTGCTGTGGTCAGACTCGGCTGTCGCCGCATGCGGCTCGGTGCTGTGCGAATATTTCGAACGGGATACGGATAGTTGCGCCTAAGGTACGATCCTATTTCAGATTACGTTTACCGCGGATTATTATCCTTCCCTTAATTCATGCTGAGGGGGAGACGGCCATACGCTGCACCGGTCTGTGTGATGGGCGACTGGCGAGACGGCCATACACTGCACCGGTCTGACTGAGGGGTCACACGCTTCCCCGGTCCGGCTGAGGAGGGGGGGGGGGGAGAGACGGCCATACGCTGCCCAGGTCTGGCTGAGGGGCGAGACGGCCATACGCTACACCGGTCTGACTGAGGGGTAAGACGGCCATACGCTGCCCCGGTCTGGCTGAAGGGTGAAACAGCTATACGCTGCCCCGGTCTGGCTGAGGGGCGAGACGGCCACACGCTGCCTCGGTCTGGCTGAGGGGCGAGACGGAAATATGCTGCACTGGCCCGGCTGAGGGGCGAGACGGCCGTACGCTTCCCCGGTCCGGCTGAGGGGTGAGACGGTCGTACGCTGCCTCGGTCCGGCTGATGAGCGAGCCGGCCGTTCGCTGCCCCAGTCTAGCTGAGGGGTGAGACAGCCATATGCTGCACCGGTGCGGCTGAGGGGCGAGACGGCCGTACGCTGCCCCGGTCCTGCTGAGGGGTGAGACGGCCGTACGCTGCCCTGGTCTGGCTGATGAGCGAGACAGCCGTTCGCTGCCCCGGTCCGACTGAGGGATGAGACGGTCATACCCTCTCTCAGCCCCGGTCCGGCTGAGGGAGGAGACGGCCATACGCTGCCCTGGTCTGGCTGAAGGGCGCAGTGGCGGATCTACGGTTGGGCAAAATGGGGAATTGCCCCCCCCCCAACAAAAAAACAACACGAAATATCGGTAGGCAAACGCATGTTTTTGGCTCCGTCAGAGGGGGACACCCGGGATCCGGCGGACGCTATTCTTTGCGCGGCGAGAGATCTCCCGGGCCGTCACAAGAGCGCAGGTGCGGGAGGTAGTAATGGCGTGTGACGTGTGCCGTGCGCTGGACCCGGCGCCCGAGACGTGGCGCCCCGGGTCGCTGGGTGTGGAGGAGACGTGGTGGAGGCTGGCAGCCGACATCACTCACTACCGGGGCCAGTCCTTCCTCTCAGTCATAGACTGTGGGCCGTCTCGGTTCTGCCTGTGGCGCCCTCTGCGGCGATCCGATTCCGCCAGTGTCGTCGCTCAGCTGGATCAGGTGTTTTCTGAGCGAGGCGCGCCTGAGGAGCTTCTCCTGGACAACGACACCGCCTTCAGAAGCCGGGAGTTCGCCGTCTTCGCTGCTCGCTGGCGTGTTCGGCTGCGTTTCCGAGCAGTGCACCGACCCAGTGGGAACTCTATAGTGGAGCGGAACCACCGAACGGTCAAAGTGATCGCGGCACGGGAAGAGTGTTCGGTGGCAGAGGCGGTGCACTTATATAATGTGACGCCGCGTGACGGCGAAACGGTGACTGGCGCTCCTGCGAATGGCGTGTATCGATACACCGTGCGAGATAGTGTGAGAGCTGCGGTCACTCCCTCCTAGGTCACCGAACTTGGTCGGAGATCACCGGTAGAGGACCCGCCTGGCAGAGGGTCTTTTGAGATTGGTGATGTGTGGGTGAGGAAGCCTGCTACACAGTGTACAGAGTGGTCCAGGCGCGGGGTCGTGACGGGTGTGGTGTGGTAGGTAGTGCCTCAGGTAGTGGAAGTAGAGGGTGAGCCATGGCATGTTCGAGATGTACGACTGTGTAATGAACGCTCTGATGACGGTGTGCGTGAACCAGGATGGCCGCAAGTGGGTGACGCGTCGCCGATATATGTATCATCTGGTTCGCCTGTCTCTGAGGTGTGGGAAAATGTTGCGCCGGCGCTTGGTTGTGGCGGAGTGAACGTTGACGGCGATATTGAAACGAGCGAGTATGTGGCTGTTCCGGATGTGTAGATTGCTGGTGACGCTGGCGGGCGTGATGATGTTGGAGTTGACGGAGCGCATGTTGATGACCGTGGCACTGGTGAGAATGTAGAGGAGCAGAGCGGCAATGTTGGTGATGTCCGCCGCAGTCAACGTAGTCGGCGACCACCCGTCTGTGTTATGAGTGATTTTGAAAATCAGGGGGAAGTGTGGTTTGAAGATCGGTTTGTGACTGCCGCCGACCGTCGCCTACTGTTCGTTATTTACGGATGACCCTTGAGGTAGCAGCAGAGGTCACGTGACCTAACCGGTCTCGAGCGCGGCAGCCGGCCGGCCGGGGGTGGAGCGTGTGGCGCGCGGGCGTGGCAGTGGTCGCGGAGGCGAGCGAGGTGAGGGTACGTGCTCTGCACAAATACAGTGCTGGAAAGTGACCTTTCAGTGTTTTCTGTCACACTAACCCCGATCCAAACAATACAAAAATCACTTATTTAGTCTCGGAGTTATTGGTCGTCAAAATTAGGCCTGCACAGTGAACTTGGGAAATTTTCGGAAGGCCAAACCCTTATTTTTTTTGTCACCATCAATGAATTCCCCGCCCAATGAATTCCCCCAGTGCACAACTGTTCAAGAAAATTAAAAATAGTCGGACGGCAAATTTTAAAACAAAATGGTTGTCTTACTGTGGAATTCCCCAAAAGTAAGTTTTACAGGTCAAACCCCACATTTTATTTTTATTTTCATACGAAAGTACATCAATTAAGCTCATATCGTCATCAGACGGAAATGCTCATTTCAGTTCCCAACAGGTCAAGGTCATGGCGCAAAAAGTAGGTCACGAAGTCACGTGAAAGAACAAACACAAATAGAAAATCAGTGATTGCCAAATTGTTCTGCGACTAATCCTGATCCAAAAAAAAAATCAAAATCGTGTTTGTTTTTGTCTCGGAGTTATTGGTCGTCAAAATTAGGCCTGCACAGTGAACTTGGGAAAATACGGAAGGCCGTATTTTGGAAAATATTTTTTGGGGGATTTCTTTTGGTCTCACCACCCATGGTGAGACCAAAAACCCGCCCTTGAAACCCCCAATACACAACTTTTCAAGAAAGTAAAAAATGGTCAGACGGCACCCACCGGTTGTCGTACTGTGGAATGCCCCACAAGTGATCTTAGGTCAGACCACGTAATGTTATCATGTGGCCATTTAAAATTCGGAATTTGTTTCTTGCCAGAATCGACTTCGATATTATTGAACTGCGATGGTAGGAAATTGGAGATAGGTTTTTCCTATATATATATTTTTGTTGTTGTTGAAAAATCATGGTCTTTGGTAATAACTTTGCACATAATTATTGTGCTAGAGAGCTTAACTCAACGACATTATATCTGTTCCGTCGAGCTGCATTCAATGATGCATAGCATGGCCCCCGCAGGTCACTCCATGACCTCAAGGTCACGTTTCCTGAGGTGAGGCTGATTTCCCAAATGACCTGGCTTGATTATACAATACATAATTTGTTGACATTTTTCGTTTTATTGTGCACAATTGAACTTTTTGTTTTAATCTGAAAGACACTTTTAGCTATTGTTATAACATTCTCGGTCTGGAAATAGAGAGGAGAAAAGTTGATATCTTAAGGACCCACAGACGCCTCTATCGTCGAAATATTCAATTATATTCAATTATGTCATCATGTGATCTTGATCACCGAGCGAACTAGGTTGGCACGTGATTCAAAGGGCCTGCAACCTCCTATTCCACCTAAGAAACATCACGAATTTTAACTGAGAACATAACGAAATCACGTGACCTGCCCGAGGTCACATGCTAAAATTTCGACACTTTTCCATTCGAGTTCTCACACAAGATTACATTACATTAATTTGTGGTTCATGGCGATCCTGATGATACATATAGTTTTATATCATTCCAATTATGTATAGGATATATCCCGATATATATCTCCCGCAGAAAATTAAACCTTCGTGCGACATTAAAGAGATGCCTGAGGTTATAACTCGAAAACCGTTCGACGGACGGGGCTGAACATTTTACAGCGTAAATGTACGGCCCAGATAACCCCCGACACCTAGTTCAATCGAAATGTGAGAAGTAGCATGTTATGGTTTGGTCGATCTGACGTGGACTGCACCGGGTGACCTCTGGTCACGTGACCTTGAGGTCACAGAGCGACTACAGGGCTAATGTCAGGGCGTATTTTAACATAGTAACTGGGGTGGCAATTGCCACCTCAGTCGTGAAGAATGCCACCCCAGTGACGGCACTTTGCCACCCCAGTTAAAAAGATGCTGAAACGCCCTCTGGGCGATAAAGTAGCCCCCGGCAGATGAGGCCGCCCCTTTGCATCAAAGAACGCCAATCCAAATTAAAATACCGTCCACGTCAGCAGGGCCGCAACCACCTACCTATACGGACAGTACGGAATGTCCGTACCGGCGCCCCCGGACTATTTTTGTTTTGCAATTAGCACCGCCAACAGGACAGGCACCAGTGGCCTACAGAGTATACGGTCATTCAGAGCATGACCTGGTCCTTTGGACCCGAGGCGCACAATTGCAAAGCTGGCGCCCCTCCGATCAGTGACGGCGCCCCTCCGACCAGTGACGGCGCCCCCGGCTAGTGACGGCACCCCTCTGACCAGTGACGGCGCCCCTCCGGCCAGTGACGGCGCCCCTCCGGCTAGTGACGGAGCCCCTCCGACCAGTGACGGCGCCCCTATGGCCAGTAAAGGCGCCCTCCGGCCAGTGACGGCGCCCCTCCGACCAGTGACGGCGCCTCTCCGGCTAGTGACGGCGCCCCCTCCGGTCAGTGACGGCGCCCCTCCGGCCAGTGACGATGCCCCTCCGGCCAGTGACGGCGCCCCTCCGGCTAGTGACGGCGCCCCTCCGACCAGGCATGAGGCATTCAGGGCATGACCTGGTCCTTTGGACCAGAGGCGTACATGCAAAGCTAGCGCCCCTCCGATCAGTGACGGCGCCCCTCCGGCCCGTGACGGCGCCCCTCCGGCCAGTGACGGCGCCCCTCCCGCTAGTGACGGCGCCCCCTCCGGTCAGTGACGGCGCCCCTCCGGCTAGTGATGGCGCCCCTCCGGCTAGTGACGGCGCCCCTCCGACCAGTGACGGCGCCCTTCCGACCAGTGACGGCGCCCCTCCGGCCAGTGATGGCGCCCCTCCAGCAAGTGACGGCGCTCCTCCGGCTAGTGATGGCGCCCCCTCCGGTCAGTGACAACGCCCCTCCGGCTAGTGACGGCGCCCCTCCGGCCAGTGAAGGCGCCCCTCTGGCCAGCGACGGCGCCCCTCCGACCAGTGACGGCGCCCCTCCGGCCAGTGACGGCGCCCCTCCGGCTAGTGACGGCGCCCCCTCCGGTCAGTGACGGCGCCCCTCCGGCCAGTGACGGCGCCCCTCTGGCTAGTGACGGCGCCCCTCCGATCAGTGACGGCGCCCCTCCGGCCAGTGACGATGCCCCTCCGGCCAGTGACGGCGCCCCTCCGGCTAGTGACGGCGCCCCTCCGACCAGGCATGAGGCATTCAGGGCATGACCTGGTCCTTTGGACCAGAGGCGTACATGCAAAGCTGGCGCCCCTCCGATCAGTGACGGCGCCCCTCCGGCCCGTGACGGCGCCCCTCCGGCCAGTGACGGCGCCCCTCCCGCTAGTGACGGCGCACCCTCCGGTCAGTGACGGCACCCCTCCGGCCAGTGATGGCGCCCCTCCGGCTAGTGACGGCGCCCCTCCGACCAGTGACGGCGCCCTTCCGACCAGTGACGGCGCCCCTCCGGCCAGTGATGGCGCCCCTCCAGCAAGTGACGGCGCTCCTCCGGCTAGTGATGGCGCCCCCTCCGGTCAGTGACGACGCCCCTCCGGCTAGTGACGGCGCCCCTCCGGCCAGTGAAGGCGCCCCTCTGGCCAGCGACGGCGCCCCTCCGACCAGTGACGGCGCCCCTCCGGCCAGTGACGGCGCCTTTCCGGCTAGTGACGGCGCCCCCTCCGGTCAGTGACGGCGCCCCTCCGGCCAGTGACGGCGCCCCTCTGGCTAGTGACGGCGCCCCTCCGATCAGTGACGGCGCCCCTCCGGCCAGTGAAGGTGCCCCTCCGGCAAGTGACGGCGCCCCTCCGGCTAGTGATGGCGCCCCCTCCGGTCACTGACGGCGCCCTCCGGCTAGTGACGGCGCCCCTCCGGCCAGTGAAGGCGCCCCTCTGGCCAGCGACGGCGCCCATCCGACAAGTGACGGTGCCCCTCCGGCCAGTGACGGCGCCCCTCCGGCTAGTGACGGCGCCCCCTCCGGTCAGTGACGGCGCCCCTCCGGCCAGTGACCGTGCACCTCTGGCTCTAGTGACGGCGCCCCTCCGATCAGTAACGGCGCCCCTCCGGCCAGTGAAGGTGCCCCTCCGGCAAGTGACGGCACCACTCCGGCGAGTGACCACGCCCCTCCGGCGAGTGACGGCGCCCATCCGACCAGTGACGGCGCCCCTCCGGCCGTTGATGGCGCCCCTCCGGCGAGTGACGGCGCCCCTCCAGATAGTGACCTAGCGTCCTGAAACTTTGTGACTTTACCCAAAATTGAATGGCGCGTGTTGTGTCAACATTTTGAGAAAAAAAATCGGTCCAGCAGAGTCGGTTCCAGTCTCCTGTTTTGGGCAGGGTGTAACGAATGCGGTTTTGCGGCGCATACTTCCCTCGTGGTTTGCAGTGCAATAAATGCGTCAGAAACAATTGCAATGCAATATGCATCATATATACTGGGATTGTATCTATGATGTCCATATGATATGATATGAAAAACCATATGATATGTTTTTTTAATAACGGAAATCCTTTGTGCTGCCAAATATATGTCACAATTTTTTTGTCGACATCTATTGCGCAGAAAAACAGCGAACCACCCGGTGTCTAGATTGGCTATCACTATCAGCTGGAGCTGTTGTAGCAGTTGGCCGACAGGAACCGCTAGTGAGCCAGGGTGCTATGACGTCGCAAGCAAATGGTACCACTAAATATTGATTGATTTATTCATTTATAAATAAATACATATTTAGCATTAAATATTTAACTGGTACCATTTGCTTGCGACGTCATAACACCCCGGCTCACTAGCGGTCCCTGGCGGCCAACTACTGCATCAACTCCAGCTGATAGTGCTAGCCTTCTAGATTGCGAACCACCCGGGATCGATAAATGGAAGACGAAAATATTCCAAGGCTGACCTTAAAACAAGTCGACTATCATTACCAGGGGGTAAAGAGAGAAGACGCTGTAGGTTTAGAGGCCCTATTCAAATATACATGGGCCTTATTTTTTACAGATGTCAAAACCAAACTCGAATATCTTTTTGATTAGATCATTGTGGTTGTTTTAACTGCAACCATACTTAATTTCAATGCCAAGCCATCAAAATGGCTATCTCAACTCAAATATAATGTTAAGGTGGGATAGTCCCTTTAATATCAGAACCTGTATCAATTAGTGACGGCGCCACAGCTGCATCCGTTGCATCAATTCTGCGTCTTCACACAAAAATCCAATACAATTGATGTATCATTTTGGGAGATAATGACGTTTTAATGACGTCATGTCATGGCATTTTGGGTGGAAATACGAAAAATGTTTGAAGAATCGTAGACAATAGAGTTTTGAAGCAGATTGCAAATACACAAAAAAACGTCAAAAAAAGGAAATGACATTCCCTTCAAAATGGCTACCTCGGGTTTGGAAATGTTGTGTTTTTGACTCCCCCCCAAAAAAAAATCGGGAAAAATCCACAAAATCATAATTTTTAAAGTGAATTTCTTAAGCTCGAACACAAAATAAGATGACCGTTCAAACCCGCGGGGAAAAATGGTGGTTCCTTTTTTGCCACAAAAAGATCCCTCACGGAGAGAGGCTGGATCCGCCAGTGGGCCCCCTGGGCGTTTTTGGCGATGGCGCCCCCTTGAGCGATGGCGCCCCTGATCGCCGAGTTACCACCCCAGTCAAAATCCCTTAAAATACGCCCTGCTACACCGTCACCACCACCACCACCACTACACAGTCCACCACTACACACCACTAGTGGTGAGTAGTGGTGGACTGATAAGGATTAGATGGTGGACTGATAAGGATTAGATATTTAGTTTTGTGGATCGTTTAAGTATTATTTTTAAGTATTCATAGTTAGCTGTTACCTCTTACTTGCTTTTTAAAGGACTTTTCATTCTAGCTTGTGTGCGCCAAAATTGTCTTAGTCTTATTTTTGTGTTATTAGTTGCAGGGTTGGATAAGTAGATATTTTAGAAAATTAGGGATAATTAAGGTGTATTTAGTATTCAGTTTATTTAAGGATTAGATATTTAGTCTAGTATTAGGTGCACTCATAGCTGATTTGTGTTACTAGCTTTACCTAGATCTAGTTAAGGTTTAGAAGAAGAAGAAAAAAAATAAAAAAAATAAAAAGTTAAGTTAAGTTAGTAAAGTATTGAAAAGTGCATAGTACCTAAGTTATATACCTAAGTTACTAGTGTATTCAAATGAGCATGACTAGGATGCAGGCGAAGGTAGCAGAGCTAGAGGCCCTCCAGGCTAGAGTAGCGGAGCTTGAGGCGCAATTAAGTAAGTGTAGGTGTAGAGATGAGCCGCAGGAGGGTGTAGCTCCTGACCAAGGAACGTATGCGCAGATTGTGGTTAGGGGGTCAGAAAAGGAGCCTACAGGATCAGGGACCAGTGGTAGTTCTGATAGGGGCATAAGGGAGGAGGATAAGGCAAAGGTGGATAGTGCGGCTGGGGTTTGGAAGTGTGTTGGAGGGTCACGTTTCTGGAGACCCAACATTGTGGAAAGTAATGCTAGGGCCACAGACAGTAAGGATGAGGAGGGGTGCTGGGTAATGGAGGGTGGTAGCAGAATCTGGAGGAGGAAGAGGGAAGGGGATCAGGAGGGATGGACAAAAGTTCAGGGTAGAGTCAGGCAGTACAGCCCCAGGGAACATCAGCAGGTTACACTAGCAAATAGGTTCAGTGCGTTAGAGTCAGCAGCTGAAAGTGACAGGGAACAGATTCAGCATTTAGTGGTTGGGGACTCAAGGGTAAGGCCCTTAAGGCGAACATTTTGTGGGAAGAGGGACAAATGTATAGTCAAACCGGGGGCAAAAGTAGTTGATATGGGCCCTGTCATTGAGGCAGAACTTGGTAGGAGTAGCCCGGAGACAGTTATAATACAGGTGGGGGTGAACAACATAGGACCTAGGCAGAGTGTGAGAATAGTAGCGGAGTACCGGAGCCTGCTGCAGAGGTTGAAGGAGTCCAGGAAACCAGTCATTGTGACTGGCATCCTCCCTCGCTGTGGAGCCAGTGAGGAGTGGTACTCGAGAGCTCTGTCTGTGAACAGCTCAGTTCAGAACTTATGTTCAGCTATGGGGCTTAGTTATGTAGACTTATGGGATCAGTTCTATGAGTGGCATAGGTACTATATGAAGGATGGGCTTCACTTATCGGATGAGGGGGCAAGGGCTTTGGGAGATGCCTACAGAAGTGTCATTCAGGGAAACTAGGTAGGAGGGGGGGTTCAGGGACGCTAGTACTAGGGCATCAGGAAGTAAGCATAGGTAGAAGTTCATGTCAGAATAGGACAGTAGATCATAATTCCCTCAGAATTAGTAGAGTCAGCTCAAAGTATAAGATCACATGTGTGTTGCTGAATGCCCAAAGTATTAGGTCTAAATTTGATGAGTTTGAGTGTTATGTTGCCCTTGAAAAGCCTGATATCATTTGTGTAACTGAGACATGGGTTAGTGAGGGGTATAATAGGGATAGGCTACAGGATTTCGAGTTACAAGGGTATAACATGTTCTCATACTGCAGAGAATCACGGCAGGGAGGCGGAGTGTTTGTATATGTAAATAGCTTGTACTGCACTACTAGAGTTGATGATTCTAGTAAAGTAAAAGAAGTAGAATCAATCTGGCTTGACATTAAAATTGGTACAGGAAACAGAGGAAGGTTGAGGATAGGTGCATTTTACAGACCAGGGAATCTTCCAAGGAACTCCCAAGCTGAAACAGACTAAGATATTTGTGAGGAAATACGTAGGAACTTTCGGGCTCAGTGTCTTATTATGGGAGATTTTAACTTAAGAGGATACGAAAGTATAGCAGAGGAAACAAATGAGTGTAGGTTGTATAGGCAAATCTTTGAAGAGGAGCTTTTCATGCATCAGTTTGTAACAGAGCCAACCAGACATTGCTCCATTCTAGACCTTGTATTCTCAGACAACAGTGATCTAGTTAGTGACATAAGTATTTGTGCAGGTCTAGGAACCAGTGATCATAATATGGTTAAATTCAATATCTCATCAGAAATGAGGCCCAAAGATAACCTTATTATGGTTCCAAACTTCAGCCGGGCTGATTTTGATGGTATTAGAAATGACCTCGCACAGATAAAATGGAACGTTGAGTTGGCAGGTTTAGATGCATGTGAGGCCTGGAATGTTTTCAAAGCTAGATTAAGCCAAATTCAAAATCGGCATATACCCCTCAGGCACAAACGTAACAGAACCAAGGGCAATCCAGTTTGGCTTACCCCAGAAGTAAGGAGTGCTATACAAGCTAAAAGAAGTGCATTTGGCATTTTGAAGGGATCTTCACTAGATATAAATCAGAAGGCCTACCAGAATGCAAGAAATTCAGTTAAGAAAAAGGTCAGAGCAGCTAAAAGGGCAAAGGAACTTGATTTAGCTAGACATTGTAATGCAGATAGTAAGAAGTTCTTCAGTTTTTATAAGTTAAGTACAGTTTCCAAAAATATAGGTCCATTTAAGGCAGATGATGTGTTAGTTAGCAAGGACAGTGAAATGGTTGAAGTGCTTAATGATCAGTTTCAATCTGTCTTTACTATTGAGGACCAGAGTAGTATTGCAGCACTTCAGCCTGAGCTAGAGACAGAGGAGACTATAGGAGAGCTAGGTGGCATAAGTAGTGAACTTGTTCTAGAATATCTAAAGAAAGTAAGGCCTAACAAGGCAGAAGGACCTGATGAAATCCATGCTAGACTTTTAAGAGAATCTGAAAGGGAGTTGTCGGTTCCATTAGCCATAATATTTTATAAATCACTTGCAGATAGTAAAATTCCACTTGATTGGAAAAGAGCAAATGTTGTTCCTATTCATAAAAAGGGAGATAGAAGTAAAGAGGAAGACTATAGACCAGTTAGTCTGACCTCATTAGTCTGCAAGGTGCTTGAA
The DNA here is from genome assembly GCA_036785665.1 of Chirona hameri. Classification (NCBI taxonomy): domain Eukaryota; kingdom Metazoa; phylum Arthropoda; class Thecostraca; order Balanomorpha; family Balanidae; genus Chirona; species Chirona hameri. The sequence goes on along the minus strand of JAXIVJ010005307.1, from coordinate 40,317 downwards.
TCAATCATCAAAGATAAGATTGTTGAATTCTTGGAGCAAAATGAACTCATCAAGGATACACAGCATGGCTTTAGGAAGGGCCGTTCTTGTTTAACTAATCTTCTGGAGTTTTTGGATGTTGCAACAGATAGCTTTGATCAGGGTAAACAGCTAGATGTAGCTTTTCTTGATTTCAGTAAAGCATTTGACAAAGTCCCCCATACAAGACTGGGGTTGCAACTTAAAATGCATGGGATCAGGGGCAAGATTCTGGATTGGATAGAAACGTGGCTTTCAGGACGCCAGCAAAGGGTTATATTGAATGGGTGCCAATCACAATGGAAGGAGGTTCTCAGTGGTGTTCCACAGGGCTCAGTCCTGGGCCCATTGCTTTTTATAATATTTGTGAATGCAATTGAGAACAGTATAGACAGCAAAGTCTTGAAATTTGCAGACGATCTAAAAGTTGTCAGGATTATTAGAGGAAAACATGATCAGGATGTTTTTCAATCAGATCTGGACAAGCTAGTTGAGTGGTCTGAAGCATGACAGATGAAATTCAATTTGAGTAAATGTAAAATTATGCACGCTGGACGGGTTAGCAGTAAACATAGGTATGAAATGGGTGGGCAGAAAATGGAGCAGATTGAAAAGGAAAGAGATTTAGGTGTCGTGGTAAACAATAGACTATCAGCGTCAGACCAGGTTGTAGAAGCTAGGAAAAAGGCACTTAGAATGCTAGGGGCCATTAACAGAAATGTTTCCTACAAGAGTGAAAAGGTAATAACAAAACTGTATTGTGCATACGTTAGACCACATTTGGAGTATTGTGTACAAGCCTGGTCTCCAACATATGAGAAAGATTGCTGGTTGTTAGAAACAGTTCAAAAAAGGGCAACAAAAATGGTTAATTGTCTTGGCAGTTTACCTTATGAAGATAGATTAAAGAAATTGGGTATGTTTTCACTTAGATATAGAATGCTAAGAGGAGATCTAATTGAAGTCTTCAAATTTGTAAATAGTCAGCATTCTGGATATTTAAAGGGTATGTTTGAGTTCAATAGGGAAAATCGAGGTAGAGGTCATCAGCATAAACTCATTATGAAACAAAGTAGGACTAGCCTACGACAGTCATTTTTCAGTAGAAGGGTTGCAGGACATTGGAATATGCTACCAGGGGATGTCGCTGATGCAGTGACACTTGCTTCCTTCAAAATTAGATTAGATAAATACTTTACAGAGAAGGGATTAGTTCATAAATACTCGTGGGATTAGCCTTCTTTTATGCAGGTAGAGTAAGGTGATTTGAAGGGGCGAGACTGGTGGAGGGGGGGGGGGGGGGGGGGGGTGGGGTGCAACCTCGGATGGGCCCAAGAGGCTCTTTGTTGCACTTTTCTTTTATGTCTTTATGTCTTTATGTCTTTACTACACAGTCATCACCACTACACACCACTGCACAGTCGTCACCACTACACACCACTAAAGAGTAGTCACCACTACACACCACTAAACAGTAGTCACAACTACACACCACTAAACAGTAGTCACCGCTACACACCACTATACAGTCGTCACCACTACACACCACTATACAGTCGTCACCACCACAACCACTACACAGTCGTCACCACTGCACAGTCGTCACCACTACACAGTCGTCACCACCACACACCACTACACAGTCGTCACCACTACACACCTCTACTTAGTCGTCACCACTACACACCACTACACAGTCGTCACCACTACACATCACTACACAGTCGTCACCACTACATAGTCGTCACCACTACACACCACTACACAGTCGCCACCACTACACACCACTACACAGTCGTCACCACTACACACCTCTACACAGTCGTCACCACTACACACCACTACACAGTCGTCACCACTACACACCACTACACAGTCGTCACCACTACACTCCACTACACAGTAGTCACCACTACACAGTCGTCACCACTACACACCACTACACAGTCCACCACTACACACCACTACACAGTCGTCACCACTACACTCCACTACACAGTAGTCACCACTACACACCACTACACAGTCGTCACCACTACACACCACTACACAGTCGTCACCACTACACACAACTACACAGTCGTCACCACAACCACCACTACACACCACTACACAGTCGTCACCACTACACACCACTACACAGTCGTAACCATTACACACCACAACACAGTCGTCACCACTACACACCACTACACAGTCGTCACCACTACACACCACTACACAGTCGTCACCACTCCACACCACTACACAGTCGTCACCACTACACACCACTACACAGTCGTCACCACAACCACCACTACACACCACTACACAGTCGTCACCACTACACACCACTACACAGTCGTCACCACTACACACCACTAAACAGTCGTCACCACTACACACCACTACACAGTCGTCACCACTACACACCACTACACAGTCGTCACCACTACACACCACTACACAGTCTTCACCACTACACACCACTACACAGTCGTCACCACTACACACCACTACACAGTCATCACCACTACACACCACTACACAGTCGTCACCACTACACACCACTACCCAATCGTCACCACTTCACACCACTACACAGTCGTCACCACTACACAGTCGTCATCACTACACACCACTACACAGTCGTTACCACTACACACCACTACACACCACTACACAGTCGTCACCACTACACACCACTACACACCACTACACAGTCGTCACCACTACACACCACTACACAGTCTTCACCACTACACACCACTACACAGTCGTCACCACTACACACCACTACACAGTCGTCACCACTACACACCACTACACAGTCGTCACCACTACACACCACTACACAATCGTCACCACTTCACACCACTACACAGTCGTCGCCACTACACAGTCGTCATCACTACACACCACTACACAGTCGTCACCACTACACACCACTAAACAGTCGTCACCACTTCACACCACTACACAATCGTCACCACTACATAGTCGTCACCACTATACACCACTACACAGTCGTCATACACTACTACACAGTCGTCACCACCACCACCACTACACAGTCGTCACTACTACACACCACTACCCAGTCGTCACCACCACCACCACTACACAGTCGTCACCATCACCACCACTACACAGTCGTCACCACTACACACCACTACACTATCGTCACAACCACCACCACTACACAGTCGTCACCACTACACACCGCTACACACCACTACACAGTCGTCACCACTACACACTACTACAAGTCGTCACCACCACCACCACCACTACTACACACAACTACACAGTCGTCACCACCACCACCACCACTACACAGTCCACCACTACACACCACTACACAGTCATCACCACTACACACCACTACACAGTCGTCACCACTACCACCACTACACAGTCGTCACCACTACCCATCACTGCACAGTCGTCACCACCACCACCAATACACAGTCGTCACCACTACACACCAATACACCGTCCACCACTACACACCACTACACAGTCGTCACCACTACACACCACTACACAGTCGTCACCACTACACTCCACTACACAGTAGTCACCACTACACACCACTACACAGTCGTCACCACTACACACCACTACACAGTCGTCACCACAACACACCACTACACAGTCATCACCACTACACACCACTACACAGTCGTCACCACTACATAGTCGTCACCACTACACATCACTACACAGTCGTCACCACTACATACCACTAAACAGTCGGCACCACTATACACCACTACACAGTCGTCACCACTACACACCACTACACAGTCGTGACCACTACACACCACTACACAGTCGTCACCACTACTCACCACTACACAGTCTTCACCACCAACACCACTACACAGTCGTCACCACCAACACCACTACACAGTCGTCACCACTACACACCACTACACAGTCGTCACCACTACACACCACTACATAGTGGTCACCACTACACACCACTACACAGTCGTCACTACTACACACCACTACACAGTCGCCACTACTACACACCTCTACACAGTCGTCACCACTACACACCACTACACAGTCGTCACCACTACACAGTCGTCACCACTACACACCACTGCACAGTCGTCACCACTACACACCACTACAAGTCGTCACCACTACACAGTCGTCACCACTACACACCACTACATAGTCGTCACCACTACACACCACTACACAGTCGTCACCACTACACAGTCGTCACCACTACACACCACTGCACAGTTGTCACCACTACACACCACTACACAGTCGTCAGCACTACACACCACTACACAGTCGTCACCACTATACACCACTACACAGTCGTCACCACTACACACCACTACACAGTCGTCACCACTACACACCACTACACAGTCGTCACCACTACACACCACTACACAGTCGTCACCACTACACACCACTACACAGTCTTCACCACTACACTCCACTACACAGTAGTCACCACTACACACCACTACACAGATGTCACCACTTCACACCACTACACAGTCGTCACCACTACACACCACTGCACAGTCGTCACCACTACACTCCACTACACAGTAGTCACCACTACACACCACTATACAGTCGTCACCACTACACACCACTACACAGTCGTCACCACTACACACCACTACACAGTCGTCACCACTACACACCACTACACAGTCGTCACCACTACACACCACTACACAGTCGTCACCACTACACACCACTACATAGTCGTCACCACTACACACCTCTACACAGTCGTCACCACTACACACCACTACACAGTCGTCACCACTACACACCACTACACAATCGTCACCACTACACACCACTACACAGTCGTCACCACTACACACCACTACACAGTCGTCACCACCACCACCACTACACAGTCGTCACCACCACCACCACTACACAGTCGTCACCACTACACACCACTACACAGTCGTCACCACTACACACCACTACATAGTCGTCACCACTACACACCACTACACAGTCGTCACCACTACACAGTCGTCACCACTACACACCACTACACAGTCGTCACCACTACACACCCCTACACAGTCGTCACCACTACACACCACTACACAGTCGTCACCACTACACACCACTACACAGTCGTCACCACTACACACCCCTACACAGTCGTCACCACTACACACCACTACACAGTCGTCACCACTACACACCACTACACAGTCGTCACCACCACCACCACTACACAGTAGTCACCACTACACACCACTATACAGTCGTCACCACCATCACCACTACACAGTCGTCACCACTACACACCACTACACAGTCGTCACCACTACACACCACTACACAGTAGTCACCACTACACACCACTACACAGTCGTCACCACTACACACCACTACACAGTCGTCACCACTACATAGTCGTCACCACTACATAGTCGTCACCACTACACATCACTACACAGTCGTCACCACTACACACCACTACACAGTCGTCACCACTACACACCACTACACAGTCGTCACCACTACACACCACTACACAGTCGTCACCACTACACACCACTACACACCACTACACAGTCGTCACCACTACACACCACTACATAGTCGTCACTACTACACACCTCTACACAGTCGTCACCACTACACACCACTACACAGTCGTCACCACTACACACCACTACACAATCGTCACCACTACACACCACTACACAGTCGTCACCACTACACACCACTACACAGTCGTCACCACCACCACCACTACACAGTCGTCACCACCACCACCACTACACAGTCGTCACCACTACACACCACTACACAGTCGTCACCACTACACACCACTACACAGTCGTCACCACTACACACCACTACACAATCGTCACCACTACACACCACTACACAGTCGTCACCACTACACACCACTACACAGTCGTCACCACCACCACCACTGCACAGTCCACCACTTCACAGTCGTCACCACTACACACCATTACACAGTCGTCACCACTACACACCACTACACAGTCGTCACCACTACACACCACTACACAATCGTCACCACTACACACCACTACACAGTCGTCACCACTACACACCACTACGCAGTCGTCACCACCACCACCACTACACAGTCGTCACCACCACCACCACTACACAGTCGTCACCACTACACACCACTACACAGTCGTCACCACTACACACCACTACACAGTCGTCACCACTACACACCACTACACAATCGTCACCACTACACACCACTACACAGTCGTCACCACTACACACCACTACACAGTCGTCACCACCACCACCACTGCACAGTCCACCACTTCACAGTCGTCACCACTACACACCATTACACAGTCGTCACCACTAGACACCACTACTCAGTCGTCATCACTACACACCACTACACAGTCGTCACCACTAAACACCACTACACAGTCGTCACCACTACACACCACTACACAGTCGTCACCACTACACACCACTACACAATCGTCACCACTACACACCACTACACAGTCGTAACCACTACACACCACTACACACTCGTCACCACCACCACCACTGCATAGTCCACCACTTCACAGTCGTCACCACTACACACCATTACACAGTCGTCACCACTACACACCACTACTCAGTCGTCATCACTACACACCACTACACAGTCGTCACCACCACCACCACTACACAGTCGTCACCACTACACACCACTACACAGTCGTCACCACTACACACCACTACACAGTCCACCAATACACAGTCGTCACCACTACACACCATTACACAGTCGTCACCACTACACACCACTACTCAGTCGTCATCACTACACACCACTACACAGTCGTCACCACTACACACCACTACACAGTCGTCACCACCACCACCAATACACAGTCGTCACCACCACCACCACTTCACAGTCGTCACCACTACACACCACTACACAGTCGTCACCACTACACACCACTACACAGTCGTCACCACTACACACCACTACACAGCCGTCACCACTACACACCACTACACAGTCGTAATCACTACACACCACTACACAGTCGTCACCACTACACAGTCGTCACCACCACCACCACTACACAGTCGTCACCACCACCACCACTACACAGTCGTCACCACCACCACCACTACACAGTCGTCACCACTACACACCACTACACAGTCGTAATCACTACACACCACTACACAGTCGTCACCACTACACAGTCGTCACCACCACCACCACTACACAGTCGTCACCACCACCACCACTACACAGTCGTCACCACCACCACCACTACACAGTCGTCACCACTACACACCACTACACAGTCGTCACCACCACCACCACTACACAGTCGTCACTACTACACACCACTACACAGTCGTCACCACTACACACCACTACACAGTCGTCACCACTACACACCACTACACAGTCGTCACCACTACACACCACTACACAGTCGTCACCACCACCACCACTACACAGTCGTCACCACCACCACCACTACACAGTCGTCACCACCACCACCACTACACAGTCGTCACCACCACCACCACTACACAGTCGTCACCACCACCACCACTACACAGTCGTCACCACCACCACCACTACACAGTCGTCACCACCACCACCACTACACAGTCGTCACCACCACCACCACTACACAGTCGTCACCACCACCACCACTACACAGTCGTCACCACTACACACCACTACACAGTCGTCACCACCACCACCAATACACAGTCGTCACCACCACCACCACTTCACAGTCGTCACCACTACACACCACTACACAGTCGTCACCACTACACACCACTACACAGTCGTCACCACTACACAGCCGTCACCACTACACACCACTACACAGTCGTCACCACTACACACCACTACACAGTCGTCACCACTACACACCACTACACAGCCGTCGCCACTACACACCACTACACAGTCGTCACCACTACACACCACTACACAGTCCACCACTACACACCACTACACAGTCGTCACCACTACACTCCACTACACAGTAGTCACCACTACACACCACTACACAGTCGTCACCACTACATACCACTACACAGTCGTCACCACTACACACAACTACACAGTCGTCACCACAACCACCACTACACACCACTACACAGTCGTCACCACTACACACCACTACACAGTCGTCACCATTACACACCACTACACAGTCGTCACCACTACACACCACTACACAGTCGTCACCACTACACACCACTACACAGTCGTCACCACTCCACACCACTACACAGTCGTCACCACTACACACCACTACACAGTCGTCACCACAACCACCACTACACACCACTACACAGTCGTCACCACTACACACCACTACACAGTCGTCACCACTACACACCACTAAACAGTCGTCACCACTACACACCACTACACAGTCGTCACCACTACACACCACTACACAGTCGTCACCACTACACACCACTACACAGTCTTCACCACTACACACCACTACACAGTCGTCACCACTACACACCACTACACAGTCATCACCACTACACACCACTACACAGTCGTCACCACTACACACCACTACCCAATCGTCACCACTTCACACCACTACACAGTCGTCACCACTACACAGTCGTCATCACTACACACCACTACACAGTCGTTACCACTACACACCACTACACACCACTACACAGTCGTCACCACTACACACCACTACACACTACTACACAGTCGTCACCACTACACACCACTACACAGTCTTCACCACTACACACCACTACACAGTCGTCACCACTACACACCACTACACAATCGTCACCACTTCACACCACTACACAGTCGTCGCCACTACACAGTCGTCATCACTACACACCACTACACAGTCGTCACCACTACACACCACTAAACAGTCGTCACCACTTCACACCACTACACAATCGTCACCACTACATAGTCGTCACCACTATACACCACTACACAGTCGTCATACACTACTACACAGTCGTCACCACCACCACCACTACACAGTCGTCACTACTACACACCACTACCCAGTCGTCACCACCACCACCACTACACAGTCGTCACCATCACCCCCACTACACAGTCGTCACCACTACACACCACTACACTATCGTCACAACCACCACCACTACACAGTCGTCACCACTACACACCACTACACACCACTACACAGTCGTCACCACTACACACTACTACAAGTCGTCACCACCACCACCACCACCACTACACACAACTACACAGTCGTCACCACCACCACCACCACTACACAGTCCACCACTACACACCACTACACAGTCATCACCACTACAGACCACTACACAGTCGTCACCACTACCACCACTACACAGTCGTCACCACTACCCATCACTACACAGTCGTCACCACCACCACCAATACACAGTCGTCACCACTACACACCACTACACCGTCCACCACTACACACCACTACACAGTCGTCACCACTACACACCACTACACAGTCGTCACCACTACACTCCACTACACAGTAGTCACCACTACACACCACTACACAGTCGTCACCACTACACACCACTACACAGTCGTCACCACAACACACCACTACACAGTCATCACCACTACACACCACTACACAGTCGTCACCACTACATAGTCGTCACCACTACACATCACTACACAGTCGTCACCACTACATACCACTAAACAGTCGGCACCACTATACACCACTACACAGTCGTCACCACTACACACCACTACACAGTCGTGACCACTACACACCACTACACAGTCGTCACCACTACTCACCACTACACAGTCTTCACCACCAACACCACTACACAGTCGTCACCACCAACACCACTACACAGTCGTCACCACTACACACCACTACACAGTCGTCACCACTACACACCACTACATAGTGGTCACCACTACACACCACTACACAGTCGTCACTACTACACACCACTACACAGTCGCCACTACTACACACCTCTACACAGTCGTCACCACTACACACCACTACACAGTCGTCACCACTACACAGTCGTCACCACTACACACCACTGCACAGTCGTCACCACTACACACCACTACAAGTCGTCACCACTACACAGTCGTCACCACTACACACCACTACACAGTCGTCAGCACTACACACCACTACATAGTCGTCACCACTACACACCACTACACAGTCGTCACCACTACACAGTCGTCACCACTACACACCACTGCACAGTTGTCACCACTACACACCACTACACAGTCGTCAGCACTACACACCACTACACAGTCGTCACCACTATACACCACTACACAGTCGTCACCACTACACACCACTACACAGTCGTCACCACTACACACCACTACACAGTCGTCACCACTACACACCACTACACAGTCGTCACCACTACACACCACTACACAGTCTTCACCACTACACTCCACTACACAGTAGTCACCACTACACACCACTACACAGATGCCACCACTTCACACCACTACACAGTCGTCACCACTACACACCACTGCACAGTCGTCACCACTACACTCCACTACACAGTAGTCACCACTACACACCACTATACAGTCGTCACCACTACACACCACTACACAGTCGTCACCACTACACACCACTACACAGTAGTCACCACTACACACCACTACACAGTCGTCACCACTACACACCACTACACAGTCGTCACCACTACATAGTCGTCACCACTACATAGTCGTCACCACTACACATCACTACACAGTCGTCACCACTACACACCACTACACAGTCGTCACCACTACACACCACTACACAGTCGTCACCACTACACACCACTACACAGTCGTCACCACTACACACCACTACACAGTCGTCACCACTACACACCACTACATAGTCGTCACCACTACACACCACTACATAGTCGTCACCACTACACACCTCTACACAGTCGTCACCACTACACACCACTACACAGTCGTCACCACTACACACCACTACACAATCGTCACCACTACACACCACTACACAGTCGTCACCACTACACACCACTACACAGTCGTCACCACCACCACCACTACACAGTCGTCACCACCACCACCACTACACAGTCGTCACCACTACACACCACTACACAGTCGTCACCACTACACACCACTACATAGTCGTCACCACTACACACCACTACACAGTCGTCACCACTACACAGTCGTCACCACTACACACCACTACACAGTCGTCACCACTACACACCCCTACACAGTCGTCACCACTACACACCACTACACAGTCGTCACCACTACACACCACTACACAGTCGTCACCACCACCACCACTACACAGTCGTCACCACTACACACCGCTACACACCACTACACAGTCGTCACCACCATCACCACTACACAGTCGTCACCACTACACACCACTACACAGTCGTCACCACTACACACCACTACACAGTAGTCACCACTACACACCACTACACAGTCGTCACCACTACACACCACTACACAGTCGTCACCACTACATAGTCGTCACCACTACATAGTCGTCACCACTACACATCACTACACAGTCGTCACCACTACACACCACTACACAGTCGTCACCACTACACACCACTACACAGTCGTCACCACTACACACCACTACACAGTCGTCACCACTACACACCACTACACACCACTACACAGTCGTCACCACTACACACCACTACATAGTCGTCACTACTACACACCTCTACACAGTCGTCACCACTACACACCACTACACAGTCGTCACCACTACACACCACTACACAATCGTCACCACTACACACCACTACACAGTCGTCACCACTACACACCACTACACAGTCGTCACCACCACCACCACTACACAGTCGTCACCACCACCACCACTACACAGTCGTCACCACTACACACCACTACACAGTCGTCACCACTACACACCACTACACAGTCGTCACCACTACACACCACTACACAATCGTCACCACTACACACCACTACACAGTCGTCACCACTACACACCACTACACAGTCGTCACCACCACCACCACTGCACAGTCCACCACTTCACAGTCGTCACCACTACACACCATTACACAGTCGTCACCACTACACACCACTACACAGTCGTCACCACTACACACCACTACACAATCGTCACCACTACACACCACTACACAGTCGTCACCACTACACACCACTACGCAGTCGTCACCACCACCACCACTACACAGTCGTCACCACCACCACCACTACACAGTCGTCACCACTACACACCACTACACAGTCGTCACCACTACACACCACTACACAGTCGTCACCACTACACACCACTACACAATCGTCACCACTACACACCACTACACAGTCGTCACCACTACACACCACTACACAGTCGTCACCACCACCACCACTGCACAGTCCACCACTTCACAGTCGTCACCACTACACACCATTACACAGTCGTCACCACTACACACCACTACTCAGTCGTCATCACTACACACCACTACACAGTCGTCACCACTAAACACCACTACACAGTCGTCACCACTACACACCACTACACAGTCGTCACCACTACACACCACTACACAATCGTCACCACTACACACCACTACACAGTCGTAACCACTACACACCACTACACACTCGTCACCACCACCACCACTGCATAGTCCACCACTTCACAGTCGTCACCACTACACACCATTACACAGTCGTCACCACTACACACCACTACTCAGTCGTCATCACTACACACCACTACACAGTCGTCACCACCACCACCACTACACAGTCGTCACCACTACACACCACTACACAGTCGTCACCACTACACACCACTACACAGTCCACCAATACACAGTCGTCACCACTACACACCATTACACAGTCGTCACCACTACACACCACTACTCAGTCGTCATCACTACACACCACTACACAGTCGTCACCACTACACACCACTACACAGTCGTCACCACCACCACCAATACACAGTCGTCACCACCACCACCACTTCACAGTCGTCACCACTACACACCACTACACAGTCGTCACCACTACACACCACTACACAGTCGTCACCACTACACACCACTACACAGCCGTCACCACTACACACCACTACACAGTCGTAATCACTACACACCACTACACAGTCGTCACCACTACACAGTCGTCACCACCACCACCACTACACAGTCGTCACCACCACCACCACTACACAGTCGTCACCACCACCACCACTACACAGTCGTCACCACTACACACCACTACACAGTCGTAATCACTACACACCACTACACAGTCGTCACCACTACACAGTCGTCACCACCACCACCACTACACAGTCGTCACCACCACCACCACTACACAGTCGTCACCACCACCACCACTACACAGTCGTCACCACTACACACCACTACACAGTCGTCACCACCACCACCACTACACAGTCGTCACTACTACACACCACTACACAGTCGTCACCACTACACACCACTACACAGTCGTCACCACTACACACCACTACACAGTCGTCACCACTACACACCACTACACAGTCGTCACCACCACCACCACTACACAGTCGTCACCACCACCACCACTACACAGTCGTCACCACCACCACCACTACACAGTCGTCACCACCACCACCACTACACAGTCGTCACCACCACCACCACTACACAGTCGTCACCACCACCACCACTACACAGTCGTCACCACCACCACCACTACACAGTCGTCACCACCACCACCACTACACAGTCGTCACCACCACCACCACTACACAGTCGTCACCACTACACACCACTACACAGTCGTCACCACCACCACCAATACACAGTCGTCACCACCACCACCACTTCACAGTCGTCACCACTACACACCACTACACAGTCGTCACCACTACACACCACTACACAGTCGTCACCACTACACAGCCGTCACCACTACACACCACTACACAGTCGTCACCACTACACACCACTACACAGTCGTCACCACTACACACCACTACACAGCCGTCGCCACTACACACCACTACACAGTCGTCACCACTACACACCACTACACAGTCCACCACTACACACCACTACACAGTCGTCACCACTACACTCCACTACACAGTAGTCACCACTACACACCACTACACAGTCGTCACCACTACATACCACTACACAGTCGTCACCACTACACACAACTACACAGTCGTCACCACAACCACCACTACACACCACTACACAGTCGTCACCACTACACACCACTACACAGTCGTCACCATTACACACCACTACACAGTCGTCACCACTACACACCACTACACAGTCGTCACCACTACACACCACTACACAGTCGTCACCACTCCACACCACTACACAGTCGTCACCACTACACACCACTACACAGTCGTCACCACAACCACCACTACACACCACTACACAGTCGTCACCACTACACACCACTACACAGTCGTCACCACTACACACCACTAAACAGTCGTCACCACTACACACCACTACACAGTCGTCACCACTACACACCACTACACAGTCGTCACCACTACACACCACTACACAGTCTTCACCACTACACACCACTACACAGTCGTCACCACTACACACCACTACACAGTCATCACCACTACACACCACTACACAGTCGTCACCACTACACACCACTACCCAATCGTCACCACTTCACACCACTACACAGTCGTCACCACTACACAGTCGTCATCACTACACACCACTACACAGTCGTTACCACTACACACCACTACACACCACTACACAGTCGTCACCACTACACACCACTACACACTACTACACAGTCGTCACCACTACACACCACTACACAGTCTTCACCACTACACACCACTACACAGTCGTCACCACTACACACCACTACACAATCGTCACCACTTCACACCACTACACAGTCGTCGCCACTACACAGTCGTCATCACTACACACCACTACACAGTCGTCACCACTACACACCACTAAACAGTCGTCACCACTTCACACCACTACACAATCGTCACCACTACATAGTCGTCACCACTATACACCACTACACAGTCGTCATACACTACTACACAGTCGTCACCACCACCACCACTACACAGTCGTCACTACTACACACCACTACCCAGTCGTCACCACCACCACCACTACACAGTCGTCACCATCACCACCACTACACAGTCGTCACCACTACACACCACTACACTATCGTCACAACCACCACCACTACACAGTCGTCACCACTACACACCACTACACACCACTACACAGTCGTCACCACTACACACTACTACAAGTCGTCACCACCACCACCACCACCACTACACACAACTACACAGTCGTCACCACCACCACCACCACTACACAGTCCACCACTACACACCACTACACAGTCATCACCACTACACACCACTACACAGTCGTCACCACTACCACCACTACACAGTCGTCACCACTACCCATCACTACACAGTCGTCACCACCACCACCAATACACAGTCGTCACCACTACAATCCACTACACCGTCCACCACTACACACCACTACACAGTCGTCACCACTACACACCACTACACAGTCGTCACCACTACACTCCACTACACAGTAGTCACCACTACACACCACTACACAGTCGTCACCACTACACACCACTACACAGTCGTCACCACAACACACCACTACACAGTCATCACCACTACACACCACTACACAGTCGTCACCACTACATAGTCGTCACCACTACACATCACTACACAGTCGTCACCACTACATACCACTAAACAGTCGGCACCACTATACACCACTACACAGTCGTCACCACTACACACCACTACACAGTCGTGACCACTACACACCACTACACAGTCGTCACCACTACTCACCACTACACAGTCTTCACCACCAACACCACTACACAGTCGTCACCACCAACACCACTACACAGTCGTCACCACTACACACCACTACACAGTCGTCACCACTACACACCACTACATAGTGGTCACCACTACACACCACTACACAGTCGTCACTACTACACACCACTACACAGTCGCCACTACTACACACCTCTACACAGTCGTCACCACTACACACCACTACACAGTCGTCACCACTACACAGTCGTCACCACTACACACCACTGCACAGTCGTCACCACTACACACCACTACAAGTCGTCACCACTACACAGTCGTCACCACTACACACCACTACACAGTCGTCAGCACTACACACCACTACATAGTCGTCACCACTACACACCACTACACAGTCGTCACCACTACACAGTCGTCACCACTACACACCACTGCACAGTTGTCACCACTACACACCACTACACAGTCGTCAGCACTACACACCACTACACAGTCGTCACCACTATACACCACTACACAGTCGTCACCACTACACACCACTACACAGTCGTCACCACTACACACCACTACACAGTCGTCACCACTACACACCACTACACAGTCGTCACCACTACACACCACTACACAGTCTTCACCACTTCACACCACTACACAGTCGTCACCACTACACACCACTGCACAGTCGTCACCACTACACTCCACTACACAGTAGTCACCACTACACACCACTATACAGTCGTCACCACTACACACCACTACACAGTCGTCACCACTACACACCACTACACAGTAGTCACCACTACACACCACTACACAGTCGTCACCACTACACACCACTACACAGTCGTCACCACTACATAGTCGTCACCACTACATAGTCGTCACCACTACACATCACTACACAGTCGTCACCACTACACACCACTACACAGTCGTCACCACTACACACCACTACACAGTCGTCACCACTACACACCACTACACAGTCGTCACCACTACACACCACTACACAGTCGTCACCACTACACACCACTACATAGTCGTCACCACTACACACCTCTACACAGTCGTCACCACTACACACCACTACACAGTCGTCACCACTACACACCACTACACAATCGTCACCACTACACACCACTACACAGTCGTCACCACTACACACCACTACACAGTCGTCACCACCACCACCACTACAAAGTCGTCACCACCACCACCACTACACAGTCGTCACCACTACACACCACTACACAGTCGTCACCACTACACACCACTACATAGTCGTCACCACTACACACCACTACACAGTCGTCACCACTACACAGTCGTCACCACTACACACCACTACACAGTCGTCACCACTACACACCACTACACAGTCGTCACCACTACACACCACTACACAGTCGTCACCACCACCACCACTACACAGTCGTCACCACTACACACCACTACACACCACTACACAGTCGTCACCACCATCACCACTACACAGTCGTCACCACTACACACCACTACACAGTCGTCACCACTACACACCACTACACAGTAGTCACCACTACACACCACTACACAGTCGTCACCACTACACACCACTACACAGTCGTCACCACTACATAGTCGTCACCACTACATAGTCGTCACCACTACACATCACTACACAGTCTTCACCACTACACACCACTACACAGTCGTCACCACTACACACCACTACACAGTCGTCACCACTACACACCACTACACAGTCGTCACCACTACACACCACTACACACCACTACACAGTCGTCACCACTACACACCACTACATAGTCGTCACTACTACACACCTCTACACAGTCGTCACCACTACACACCACTACACAGTCGTCACCACTACACACCACTACACAATCGTCACCACTACACACCACTACACAGTCGTCACCACTACACACCACTACACAGTCGTCACCACCACCACCACTACACAGTCGTCACCACCACCACCACTACACAGTCGTCACCACTACACACCACTACACAGTCGTCACCACTACACACCACTACACAGTCGTCACCACTACACACCACTACACAATCGTCACCACTACACACCACTACACAGTCGTCACCACTACACACCACTACACAGTCGTCACCACCACCACCACTGCACAGTCCACCACTTCACAGTCGTCACCACTACACACCATTACACAGTCGTCACCACTACACACCACTACACAGTCGTCACCACTACACACCACTACACAATCGTCACCACTACACACCACTACACAGTCGTCACCACTACACACCACTACGCAGTCGTCACCACCACCACCACTACACAGTCGTCACCACCACCACCACTACACAGTCGTCACCACTACACACCAATACACAGTCGTCACCACTACACACCACTACACAGTCGTCACCACTACACACCACTACACAATCGTCACCACTACACACCACTACACAGTCGTCACCACTACACACCACTACACAGTCGTCACCACCACCACCACTGCACAGTCCACCACTTCACAGTCGTCACCACTACACACCATTACACAGTCGTCACCACTACACACCACTACTCAGTCGTCATTACTACACACCACTGCACAGTCGTCACCACTAAACACCACTACACAGTCGTCACCACTACACACCACTACACAGTCGTCACCACTACACACCACTACACAATCGTCACCACTACACACCACTACACAGTCGTAACCACTACACACCACTACACAGTCGTCACCACCACCACCACTGCATAGTCCACCACTTCACAGTCGTCACCACTACACACCATTACACAGTCGTCACCACTACACACCACTACTCAGTCGTCATCACTACACACCACTACACAGTCGTCACCACCACCACCACTACACAGTCGTCACCACTACACACCACTACACAGTCGTCACCACTACACACCACTACACAGTCCACCAATACACAGTCGTCACCACTACACACCATTACACAGTCGTCACCACTACACACCACTACTCAGTCGTCATCACTACACACCACTACACAGTCGTCACCACTACACACCACTACACAGTCGTCACCACCACCACCACTTCACAGTCGTCACCACTACACACCACTACACAGTCGTCACCACTACACACCACTACACAGTCGTCACCACTACACACCACTACACAGCCGTCACCACTACACACCACTACACAGTCGTAATCACTACACACCACTACACAGTCGTCACCACTACACAGTCGTCACCACCACCACCACTACACAGTCGTCACCACCACCACCACTACACAGTCGTCACCACCACCACCACTACACACTCGTCACCACTACACACCACTACACAGTCGTCACCACCACCACCACTACACAGTCGTCACTACTACACACCACTACACAGTCGTCACCACTACACACCACTACACAGTCGTCACCACTACACACCACTACACAGTCGTCACCACTACACACCACTACACAGTCGTCACCACCACCACCACTACACAGTCGTCACCACCACCACCACTACAGTCGTCACCACCACCACCACTACACAGTCGTCACCACCACCACCACTACACAGTCGTCACCACCACCACCACTACACAGTCGTCACCACCACCACCACTACACAGTCGTCACCACCACCACCACTACACAGTCGTCACCACCACCACCACTACACAGTCGTCACCACCACCACCACTACACAGTCGTCACCACCACCACCACTACACAGTCGTCACCACTACACACCACTACACAGTCGTCACCACCACCACCAATACACAGTCGTCACCACCACCACCACTTCACAGTCGTCACCACTACACACCACTACACAGTCGTCACCACTACACACCACTACACAGTCGTCACCACTACACACCACTACACAGCCGTCACCACTACACACCACTACACAGTCGTCACCACTACACACCACTACACAGTCGTCACCACTACACAGTCGTCACCACTACACACCACCACACACCACTACACAGTCGTCACCACTACACAGTCGTCACCACTACACACCACTACACACCACTACACAGTCGTCACCACTACACAGTCGTCACCACTACACACCACTACACAGTTGTCACCACTACACACCACTACACATTCGCCGTCACTACACAGCCGTCACCACTACACACCACTACACAGTCGTCACCACTACACACCACTACACAGTCGTCACCACTACACACCACTACACAGTTGTCACCACTACACACCACTACACAGTCGTCACCACTACACACCACTACACAGTCGTCACCACTACACACCACTACACAGTCGTCACCACTACACACCACTACACAGTTGTCACCACTACACACCACTACACAGTTGTCACCACTACACACCACTACACACCACTACACAGTCGTCACCACTACACACCACTACACAGTCGTCACCACTACACACCACTACACAGTTGTCACCACTACACACCACTACACAGTTGTCACCACTACACACCACTACACAGTTGTCACCACTACACACCACTACACAGTCGTCACCACTACACACCACTACACAGTCGTCACCACTACACAGTAGTCACCACTACACACCACTACACAGTCGTCACCACTACACACCACTACACACCACTACACAGTTGTCACCACTACACACCTCTACACAGTCGTCACCACTACACAGTCGTCACCACTACACACCACTACACACCACTACACAGTTGTCACCACTACACACCACTACACAGTCGTCACCACTACACACCACTACACAGTCGTCACCACTACACACCACTACACAGTCGTCACCATTACACACCACTACACAGTCGTCACCACTACACACCACTACACAGTCGTCACCACTACACACCACTACACAGTCGTCACCACTACACACCACTACACAGTCGTCACCACTACACACCACTACACAGTCGTCACCACTACACAGCCGTCACCACTACACACCACTACACAGTTGTCACCACTACACACCACTACACAGTCGTCACCACTACACACCACTACACAGTCGTCACCACTACACACCACTACACACCACTACACAGTTGTCACCACTACACACCACTACACAGTTGTCACCACTACACACCACTACACAGTCGTCACCACTACACAGCCGTCACCACTACACACCACTACACAGTCGTCACCACTAAACACCACTAGACAGTCGTCACCACTACACACCACTACACAGCCGTCACCACTACACACCACTACACAGTCGTCACCACTACACACCATCACACAGTCGTCACCACTACACACCACTACACAATCGTCACCACTACACACCACTACACAGTCGTCACCACAACCACCACTACACAGTCGTCACCACTACACACCACTACACAGTCGTCACCACTACTCACCACTACACACCACTACACACCACTACACAGTTGTCACCACTACACACCACTACACAGTCGTCACCACTACACACCACTACACAGTCGTCACCACTACACACCACTACACAGCCGTCACCACTACACACCACTACACAGTCGTCACCACTACACACCACTACACAGTCGTCACCACTACACAGTCGTCACCACTACACACCACCACACACCACTACACAGTCGTCACCACTACACAGTCGTCACCACTACACACCACTACACACCACTACACAGTCGTCACCACTACACAGTCGTCACCACTACACACCACTACACAGTTGTCACCACTACACACCACTACACAGTCGCCGTCACTACACAGCCGTCACCACTACACACCACTACACAGTCGTCACCACTACACACCACTACACAGTCGTCACCACTACACACCACTACACAGTTGTCACCACTACACACCACTACACAGTCGTCACCACTACACACCACTACACAGTCGTCACCACTACACACCACTACACAGTCGTCACCACTACACACCACTACACAGTTGTCACCACTACACACCACTACACAGTTGTCACCACTACACACCACTACACACCACTACACAGTCGTCACCACTACACACCACTACACAGTCGTCACCACTACACACCACTACACAGTTGTCACCACTACACACCACTACACAGTTGTCACCACTACACACCACTACACAGTCGTCACCACTACACACCACTACACAGTCGTCACCACTACACAGTAGTCACCACTACACACCACTACACAGTCGTCACCACTACACACCACTACACACCACTACACAGTTGTCACCACTACACACCTCTACACAGTCGTCACCACTACACAGTCGTCACCACTACACACCACTACACACCACTACACAGTTGTCACCACTACACACCACTACACAGTCGTCACCACTACACACCACTACACAGTCGTCACCACTACACACCACTACACAGTCGTCACCATTACACACCACTACACAGTCGTCACCACTACACACCACTACACAGTCGTCACCACTACACACCACTACACAGTCGTCACCACTACACACCACTACACAGTCGTCACCACTACACACCACTACACAGTCGTCACCACTACACAGCCGTCACCACTACACACCACTACACAGTTGTCACCACTACACACCACTACACAGTCGTCACCACTACACACCACTACACAGTCGTCACCACTACACACCACTACACACCACTACACAGTTGTCACCACTACACACCACTACACAGTTGTCACCACTACACACCACTACACAGTCGTCACCACTACACAGCCGTCACCACTACACACCACTACACAGTCGTCACCACTACACACCACTAGACAGTCGTCACCACTACACACCACTACACAGCCGTCACCACTACACACCACTACACAGTCGTCACCACTACACACCATCACACAGTCGTCACCACTACACACCACTACACAATCGTCACCACTACACACCACTACACAGTCGTCACCACAACCACCACTACACAGTCGTCACCACTACACACCACTACACAGTCGTCACCACTACTCACCACTACACACCACTACACACCACTACACAGTTGTCACCACTACACACCACTACACAGTCGTCACCACTACACACCACTACACAGTCGTCACCATTACACACCACTACACAGTCGTCACCACTACACACCACTACACAGTCGTCACCACTACACACCACTACACAGTCGTCACCACAACCACCACTACACAGTCGTCACCACTACACACCACTACACAGTCGTCACCACTACTCACCACTACACAGTCGTCACCACTACACACCACTACACAGTCGTCACCACTACACACCACTACACAGTCGTCACCACCAACACCACTACACAGTCGTCACCACTACACAGCCGTCACCACTACACACCACTACACAGTCGTCACCACCAACACCACTACACAGTTGTCACCACTACACACCACTACACAGTCGTCACCACTACACACCACTACACAGTCGCCGTCACTACACACCACTACACAGTCGTCACCACTACACACCACTACACAGTTGTCACCACTACACACCACTACACAGTCGTCACCACTACACACCACTACACACCACTACACACCACTACACACCACTACACACCACTACACACCACTACACAGTCGCCGTCACTACACACCACTACACAGTCGTCACCACAACCACCACTACACAGTCGTCACCACTACACACCACTACACAGTCGTCACCACTACACACCACTACACAGTCGTCACCACTACACACCACTACACACCACTACACACCACTACACAGTCGTCACCACTACACACCACTACACAGTCGTCACCACTACACACCACTACACACCACTACACAGTCTTCACCACTACACACCACTACACAGTCGTCACCACTACACACCACTACACAGTCGTCACCACTACACACCACTACACACCACTACACAGTCGTCACCACTACACACCACTACACAGTCGTCACCACTACACACCACTACACAGTCGTCACCACTACACACCACTACACAGTTGTCACCACTACACACCACTACACAGTTGTCACCACTACACACCACTACACAGTCGTCACCACTACACACCACTACACAGTTGTCACCACTACACACCACTACACAGTCGTCACCACTACACACCACTACACAGTCGTCACCACTACACACCACTACACAGTCGTCACCACTACACACCACTACACACCACTACACAGTCTTCACCACTACACACCACTACACAGTTGTCACCACTACACACCACTACACAGTCGTCACCACTACACACCACTACACAGTCGTCACCACTACACACCACTACACACCACTACACACCACTACACAGTCGTCACCACTACACACCACTACACAGTCGTCACCACTACACACCACTACACACCACTACACACCACTACACAGTCGTCACCACTACACACCACTACACAGTTGTCACCACTACACACCACTACACAGTCGTCACCACTACACACCACTACACACCACTACACACCACTACACAGTCGTCACCACTACACACCACTACACAGTCGTCACCACTACACACCACTACACACCACTACACACCACTACACACCACTACACACCACTACACACCACTACACAGTCGTCACCACTACACACCACTACACAGCCGTCACCACTACACACCACTACACAGTCGTCACCACTACACACCATCACACAGTCGTCACCACTACACACCACTACACAATCGTCACCACTACACACCACTACACAGTCGTCACCACAACCACCACTACACAGTCGTCACCACTACACACCACTACACAGTCGTCACCACTACTCACCACTACACAGTCGTCACCACTACACACCACTACACAGTCGTCACCACTACACACCACTACACAGTCGTCACCACCAACACCACTACACAGTCGTCACCACTACACAGCCGTCACCACTACACACCACTACACAGTCGTCACCACCAACACCACTACACAGTTGTCACCACTACACACCACTACACAGTCGTCACCACTACACACCACTACACAGTCGCCGTCACTACACACCACTACACAGTCGTCACCACTACACACCACTACACAGTTGTCACCACTACACACCACTACACAGTCGTCACCACTACACACCACTACACACCACTACACACCACTACACACCACTACACAGTCGCCGTCACTACACACCACTACACAGTCGTCACCACAACCACCACTACACAGTCGTCACCACTACACACCACTACACAGTCGTCACCACTACACACCACTACACAGTCGTCACCACTACACACCACTACACACCACTACACACCACTACACAGTCGTCACCACTACACACCACTACACAGTCGTCACCACTACACACCACTACACACCACTACACAGTCTTCACCACTACACACCACTACACAGTCGTCACCACTACACACCACTACACAGTCGTCACCACTACACACCACTACACACCACTACACAGTCGTCACCACTACACACCACTACACAGTCGTCACCACTACACACCACTACACAGTCGTCACCACTACACACCACTACACAGTTGTCACCACTACACACCACTACACAGTTGTCACCACTACACACCACTACACAGTCGTCACCACTACACACCACTACACAGTTGTCACCACTACACACCACTACACAGTCGTCACCACTACACACCACTACACAGTCGTCACCACTACACACCACTACACAGTCGTCACCACTACACACCACTACACACCACTACACAGTCTTCACCACTACACACCACTACACAGTTGTCACCACTACACACCACTACACAGTCGTCACCACTACACACCACTACACAGTCGTCACCACTACACACCACTACACACCACTACACACCACTACACAGTCGTCACCACTACACACCACTACACAGTCGTCACCACTACACACCACTACACACCACTACACACCATTACACAGTCGTCACCACTACACACCACTACACAGTTGTCACCACTACACACCACTACACAGTCGTCACCACTACACACCACTACACACCACTACACACCACTACACAGTCGTCACCACTACACACCACTACACAGTCGTCACCACTACACACCACTACACACCACTACACACCACTACACACCACTACACACCACTACACACCACTACACAGTCGTCACCACTACACACCACTACACAGTCGTCACCACTACACAGTCGTCACCACTACACACCACTACACACCACTACACACCACTACACACCACTACACAGTCGTCACCACTACACACCACTACACAGTCGTCACCACTACACACCACTACACACCACTACACAGTCGTCACCACTACACACCACTACACACCACTACACACCACTACACAACACTACACACCACTACACACCACTACACACCACTACACACCACTACACACCACTACACACCACTACACACCACTACACAGTCGCCGTCACTACACAGTCGTCACCACTACACACCACTACACACCACTACACACCACTACACACCACTACACACCACTACACACCACTACACACCACTACACACCACTACACACCACTACACAGTCGCCGTCACTACACAGTCGTCACCACTACACACCACTACACACCACTACACAGTCGCCGTCACTACACAGTCGTCACCACTACACACCACTACACACCACTACACAGTCGTCACCACTACACACCACTACACAGTCGTCACCACTACACACCACTACACACCACTACACACCACTACACAGTCGTCACCACTACACACCACTACACAGTCGTCACCACTACACACCACTACACACCACTACACACCACTACACAGTCGTCACCACTACACACCACTACACAGTCGTCACCACTACACACCACTACACAGTCGTCACCACTACACACCACTACACACCACTACACACCACTACACAGTCGTCACCACTACACACCACTACACAGCCGTCACCACTACACACCACTACACAGTCGTCACCACCACCACCACTACACAGTCGCCGTCACTACACACCACTACACACCACTACACAGTCGTCACCACTACACACCACTACACAGTCGTCACCACTACACACCACTACACACCACTACACACCACTACACAGTCGTCACCACTACACACCACTACACAGTCGTCACCACTACACACCACTACACAGTCGTCACCACTACACACCACTACACACCACTACACACCACTACACAGTCGTCACCACTACACACCACTACACAGTCGTCACCACTACACACCACTACACAGTCGTCACCACTACACACCACTACACAGTCGTCACCACTACACACCACTACACACCACTACACACCACTACACAGTCGTCACCACTACACACCACTACACAGCCGTCACCACTACACACCACTACACAGTCGTCATCACCACCACCACTACACAGTCGTCACCACTACACACCACTACACAGTCGTCACCACTACACACCACTACACAGTCGTCACCACTACACACCACTACACACCACTACACACCACTACACACCACTACACAGTCGTCACCACTACACACCACTACACACCACTACACACCACTACACACCACTACACAGTCGTCACCACTACACACCACTACACACCACTACACACCACTACACAGTCGTCACCACTACACACCACTACATAGTGGTCACCACTACACACCACTACACAGTCGTCACCACCACCACCACTACACAGTCGTCACCACTACACACCACTACACAGTCGTCACCACTACACACCACTACACAGTCGTCACCACTACACACCACTACACACCACTACACACCACTACACACCACTACACAGTCGTCACCACTACACACCACTACACACCACTACACACCACTACACAGTCGTCACCACTACACACCACTACACAGTCGTCACCACTACACACCACTACACAGTCGTCACCACTACACACCACTACACAGTCGTCACCACTACACACCACTACACAGTCGTCACCACTACACACCACTACACAGTCGTCACCACTACACACCACTACACACCACTACACACCACTACACACCACTACACAGTCGTCACCACTACACACCACTACACACCACTACACACCACTACACAGTCGTCACCACTACACACCACTACATAGTGGTCACCACTACACACCACTACACAGTTGTCACCACCACCACCACTACACAGTCGTCACCACTACACACCACTACACAGTCGTCACCACTACACACCACTACACAGTCGTCACCACTACACACCACTACACACCACTACACACCACTACACACCACTACACAGTCGTCACCACTACACACCACTACACACCACTACACACCACTACACAGTCGTCACCACTACTCACCACTACACAGTCGTCACCACTACACACCACTACACAGTCGTCACCACTACACACCACTACACAGTCGCCGTCACTACACAGTCGTCACCAGTCTGGACTGGGGGACACACCACTACACAGTCGCCGTCACTACACAGTCGTCACCACTACACACCACTACACAGTCGCCGTCACTACACAGTCGTCACCAGTCTGGACTGGGGGTTGACACACCACTACACAGTCGTCACCACTACATAGTCGCCGTCACTACACAGTCGTCACCACTACACACCACTACACAGTCGTCACCACTACACACCACTACACAGTCGCCGTCACTACACAGTCGTCACCAGTCTGGACTGGGGGTTGACACACCACTACACAGTCGTCACCACTACACACCACTACACAGTCGCCGTCACTACACAGTCGTCACCAGTCTGGACTGGGGGTTGACACACCACTACACAGTCGCCGTCACTACACAGTCGTCACCACTACACACCACTACACAGTCGCCGTCACTACACAGTCGTCACCAGTCTGGACTGGGGGTTGACACACCACTACACAGTCGTCACCACTACACACCACTACACAGTCGCCGTCACTACACAGTCGTCACCAGTCTGGACTGGGGGTTGACACACCACTACACAGTCGTCACCACTACACACCACTACACAGTCGCCGTCACTACACAGTCGTCACCAGTCTGGACTGGGGGTTGACACACCACTACACAGTCGTCACCACTACACACCACTACACAGTCGCCGTCACTACACAGTCGTCACCAGTCTGGACTGGGGGTTGACACACCACTACACAGTCGTCACCACTACACACCACTACACAGTCGTCACCACTACACACCACTACACAGTCGTCACCACTACACACCACTACACAGTCGCCGTCACTACACAGTCGTCACCAGTCTGGACTGGGGGTTGACACACCACTACACAGTCGTCACCACTACACACCACTACACAGTCGCCGTCACTACACAGTCGTCACCAGTCTGGACTGGGGGACACACCACTACACAGTCGCCGTCACTACACAGTCGTCACCACTACACACCACTACACAGTCGCCGTCACTACACAGTCGTCACCAGTCTGGACTGGGGGTTGACACACCACTACACAGTCGTCACCACTACACACCACTACACAGTCGCCGTCACTACACAGTCGTCACCAGTCTGGACTGGGGGACACACCACTACACAGTCGCCGTCACTACACAGTCGTCACCACTACACACCACTACACAGTCGCCGTCACTACACAGTCGTCACCAGTCTGGACTGGGGGTTGACACACCACTACACAGTCGTCACCACTACACACCACTACACAGTCGCCGTCACTACACAGTCGTCACCAGTCTGGACTGGGGGACACACCACTACACAGTCGCCGTCACTACACAGTCGTCACCACTACACACCACTACACAGTCGCCGTCACTACACAGTCGTCACCAGTCTGGACTGGGGGACACACCACTCCACAGTTGTCACCACTACACACCACTACACAGTCGTCACCACTACACACCACTACACACCACTACACACCACTACACACCACTACACACCACTACACACCACTACACAGTCGCCGTCACTACACACCACTACACAGTCGTCACCACAACCACCACTACACAGTCGTCACCACTACACACCACTACACAGTCGTCACCACTACACACCACTACACAGTCGTCACCACTACACACCACTACACACCACTACACACCACTACACAGTCGTCACCACTACACACCACTACACAGTCGTCACCACTACACACCACTACACACCACTACACAGTCTTCACCACTACACACCACTACACAGTCGTCACCACTACACACCACTACACAGTCGTCACCACTACACACCACTACACACCACTACACAGTCGTCACCACTACACACCACTACACAGTCGTCACCACTACACACCACTACACAGTCGTCACCACTACACACCACTACACAGTTGTCACCACTACACACCACTACACAGTTGTCACCACTACACACCACTACACAGTCGTCACCACTACACACCACTACACAGTTGTCACCACTACACACCACTACACAGTCGTCACCACTACACACCACTACACAGTCGTCACCACTACACACCACTACACAGTCGTCACCACTACACACCACTACACACCACTACACAGTCTTCACCACTACACACCACTACACAGTTGTCACCACTACACACCACTACACAGTCGTCACCACTACACACCACTACACAGTCGTCACCACTACACACCACTACACACCACTACACACCACTACACAGTCGTCACCACTACACACCACTACACAGGCGTCACCACTACACACCACTACACACCACTACACACCACTACACAGTCGTCACCACTACACACCACTACACAGTTGTCACCACTACACACCACTACACAGTCGTCACCACTACACACCACTACACACCACTACACACCACTACACAGTCGTCACCACTACACACCACTACACAGTCGTCACCACTACACACCACTACACACCACTACACACCACTACACACCACTACACACCACTACACACCACTACACAGTCGTCACCACTACACACCACTACACAGCCGTCACCACTACACACCACTACACAGTCGTCACCACTACACACCATCACACAGTCGTCACCACTACACACCACTACACAATCGTCACCACTACACACCACTACACAGTCGTCACCACAACCACCACTACACAGTCGTCACCACTACACACCACTACACAGTCGTCACCACTACTCACCACTACACAGTCGTCACCACTACACACCACTACACAGTCGTCACCACTACACACCACTACACAGTCGTCACCACCAACACCACTACACAGTCGTCACCACTACACAGCCGTCACCACTACACACCACTACACAGTCGTCACCACCAACACCACTACACAGTTGTCACCACTACACACCACTACACAGTCGTCACCACTACACACCACTACACAGTCGCCGTCACTACACACCACTACACAGTCGTCACCACTACACACCACTACACAGTTGTCACCACTACACACCACTACACAGTCGTCACCACTACACACCACTACACACCACTACACACCACTACACACCACTACACAGTCGCCGTCACTACACACCACTACACAGTCGTCACCACAACCACCACTACACAGTCGTCACCACTACACACCACTACACAGTCGTCACCACTACACACCACTACACAGTCGTCACCACTACACACCACTACACACCACTACACACCACTACACAGTCGTCACCACTACACACCACTACACAGTCGTCACCACTACACACCACTACACACCACTACACAGTCTTCACCACTACACACCACTACACAGTCGTCACCACTACACACCACTACACAGTCGTCACCACTACACACCACTACACACCACTACACAGTCGTCACCACTACACACCACTACACAGTCGTCACCACTACACACCACTACACAGTCGTCACCACTACACACCACTACACAGTTGTCACCACTACACACCACTACACAGTTGTCACCACTACACACCACTACACAGTCGTCACCACTACACACCACTACACAGTTGTCACCACTACACACCACTACGCAGTCGTCACCACTACACACCACTACACAGTCGTCACCACTACACACCACTACACAGTCGTCACCACTACACACCACTACACACCACTACACAGTCTTCACCACTACACACCACTACACAGTTGTCACCACTACACACCACTACACAGTCGTCACCACTACACACCACTACACAGTCGTCACCACTACACACCACTACACACCACTACACACCACTACACAGTCGTCACCACTACACACCACTACACAGTCGTCACCACTACACACCACTACACACCACTACACACCACTACACAGTCGTCACCACTACACACCACTACACAGTTGTCACCACTACACACCACTACACAGTCGTCACCACTACACACCACTACACACCACTACACACCACTACACAGTCGTCACCACTACACACCACTACACAGTCGTCACCACTACACACCACTACACACCACTACACACCACTACACACCACTACACACCACTACACACCACTACACAGTCGTCACCACTACACACCACTACACAGTCGTCACCACTACACACCACTACACACCACTACACACCACTACACACCACTACACACCACTACACAGTCGTCACCACTACACACCACTACACAGTCGTCACCACTACACACCACTACACACCACTACACAGTCGTCACCACTACACACCACTACACACCACTACACACCACTACACACCACTACACACCACTACACACCACTACACACCACTACACACCACTACACACCACTACACACCACTACACACCACTACACACCACTACACACCACTACACACCACTACACAGTCGCCGTCACTACACAGTCGTCACCACTACACACCACTACACACCACTACACACCACTACACACCACTACACACCACTACACACCACTACACACCACTACACAGTCGCCGTCACTACACAGTCGTCACCACTACACACCACTACACACCACTACACAGTCGCCGTCACTACACAGTCGTCACCACTACACACCACTACACACCACTACACAGTCGTCACCACTACACACCACTACACAGTCGTCACCACTACACACCACTACACACCACTACACACCACTACACACCACTACACAGTCGTCACCACTACACACCACTACACAGTCGTCACCACTACACACCACTACACACCACTACACACCACTACACAGTCGTCACCACTACACACCACTACACAGTCGTCACCACTACACACCACTACACACCACTACACACCACTACACAGTCGTCACCACTACACACCACTACACAGTCGTCACCACTACACACCACTACACAGTCGTCACCACTACACACCACTACACACCACTACACACCACTACACAGTCGTCACCACTACACACCACTACACAGTCGTCACCACTACACACCACTACACAGTCGTCACCACTACACACCACTACACAGTCGTCACCACTACACACCACTACACACCACTACACACCACTACACAGTCGTCACCACTACACACCACTACACAGCCGTCACCACTACACACCACTACACAGTCGTCACCACCACCACCACTACACAGTCGTCACCACTACACACCACTACACAGTCGTCACCACTACACACCACTACACAGTCGTCACCACTACACACCACTACACACCACTACACACCACTACATACCACTACACAGTCGTCACCACTACACACCACTACACACCACTACACACCACTACACACCACTACACAGTCGTCACCACTACACACCACTACACACCACTACACACCACTACACAGTCGTCACCACTACACACCACTACATAGTGGTCACCACTACACACCACTACACAGTCGTCACCACCACCACCACTACACAGTCGTCACCACTACACACCACTACACAGTCGTCACCACTACACACCACTACACAGTCGTCACCACTACACACCACTACACACCACTACACACCACTACACACCACTACACAGTCGTCACCACTACACACCACTACACACCACTACACACCACTACACAGTCGTCACCACTACACACCACTACACAGTCGTCACCACTACACACCACTACACAGTCGTCACCACTACACACCACTACACAGTCGTCACCACTACACACCACTACACAGTCGTCACCACTACACACCACTACACACCACTACACACCACTACACACCACTACACAGTCGTCACCACTACACACCACTACACACCACTACACACCACTACACAGTCGTCACCACTACACACCACTACATAGTGGTCACCACTACACACCACTACACAGTCGTCACCACCACCACCACTACACAGTCGTCACCACTACACACCACTACACAGTCGTCACCACTACACACCACTACACAGTCGTCACCACTACACACCACTACACACCACTACACACCACTACACACCACTACACAGTCGTCACCACTACACACCACTACACACCACTACACACCACTACACAGTCGTCACCACTACACACCACTACACAGTCGTCACCACTACACACCACTACACAGTCGTCACCACTACACACCACTACACAGTCGCCGTCACTACACAGTCGTCACCAGTCTGGACTGGGGGACACACCACTACACAGTCGCCGTCACTACACAGTCGTCACCACTACACACCACTACACAGTCGCCGTCACTACACAGTCGTCACCAGTCTGGACTGGGGGTTGACACACCACTACACAGTCGTCACCACTACATAGTCGCCGTCACTACACAGTCGTCACCACTACACACCACTACACAGTCGTCACCACTACACACCACTACACAGTCGCCGTCACTACACAGTCGTCACCAGTCTGGACTGGGGGTTGACACACCACTACACAGTCGTCACCACTACACACCACTACACAGTCGCCGTCACTACACAGTCGTCACCAGTCTGGACTGGGGGTTGACACACCACTACACAGTCGTCACCACTACACACCACTACACAGTCGCCGTCACTACACAGTCGTCACCAGTCTGGACTGGGGGTTGACACACCACTACACAGTCGTCACCACTACACACCACTACACAGTCGTCACCACTACACACCACTACACAGTCGTCACCACTACACACCACTACACAGTCGCCGTCACTACACAGTCGTCACCAGTCTGGACTGGGGGTTGACACACCACTACACAGTCGTCACCACTACACACCACTACACAGTCGCCGTCACTACACAGTCGTCACCAGTCTGGACTGGGGGACACACCACTACACAGTCGCCGTCACTACACAGTCGTCACCACTACACACCACTACACAGTCGCCGTCACTACACAGTCGTCACCAGTCTGGACTGGGGGTTGACACACCACTACACAGTCGTCACCACTACACACCACTACACAGTCGCCGTCACTACACAGTCGTCACCAGTCTGGACTGGGGGACACACCACTACACAGTCGCCGTCACTACACAGTCGTCACCACTACACACCACTACACAGTCGCCGTCACTACACAGTCGTCACCAGTCTGGACTGGGGGTTGACACACCACTACACAGTCGTCACCACTACACACCACTACACAGTCGCCGTCACTACACAGTCGTCACCAGTCTGGACTGGGGGACACACCACTACACAGTCGCCGTCACTACACAGTCGTCACCACTACACACCACTACACAGTCGCCGTCACTACACAGTCGTCACCAGTCTGGACTGGGGGACACACCACTACACAG
Source organism: Chirona hameri (assembly GCA_036785665.1). Lineage (NCBI taxonomy): Eukaryota > Metazoa > Arthropoda > Thecostraca > Balanomorpha > Balanidae > Chirona > Chirona hameri. Next base: position 4,596 of record JAXIVJ010005307.1, on the reverse strand, counting down.
TCGCCGTCACTACACAGTCGTCACCACTACACACCACTACACAGTCGCCGTCACTACACAGTCGTCACCAGTCTGGACTGGGGGTTGACACACCACTACACAGTCGCCGTCACTACACAGTCGTCACCAGTCTGGACTGGGGGACACACCACTACACAGTCGCCGTCACTACACAGTCGTCACCAGTCTGGACTGGGGGTTGACACACCACTACACAGTCGCCGTCACTACACAGTCGTCACCAGTCTGGACTGGGGGTTGACACACCACTACACAGTCGCCGTCACTACACAGTCGTCACCAGTCTGGACTGGGGGTTGACACACCACTACACAGTCGTCACCACTACACACCACTACACAGTCGCCGTCACTACACAGTCGTCACCAGTCTGGACTGGGGGTTGACACACCACTACACAGTCGCCACCACTACACACCACTACACAGTCGCCGTCACTACACAGTCGTCACCAGTCTGGACTGGGGGACACACCACTACACAGTCGCCGTCACTACACAGTCGTCACCAGTCTGGACTGGGGGACACACCACTACACAGTCGCCGTCACTACACAGTCGTCACCACTACACACCACTACACAGTCGCCGTCACTACACAGTCGTCACCAGTCTGGACTGGGGGTTGACACACCACTACACAGTCGCCGTCACTACACAGTCGTCACCAGTCTGGACTGGGGGTTGACACACCACTACACAGTCGCCGTCACTACACAGTCGTCACCAGTCTGGACTGGGGGTTGACACACCACTACACAGTCGCCGTCACTACACAGTCGTCACCAGTCTGGACTGGGGGCTGTGTAGTGGTGGTACACACCACTACACAGTCGCCGTCACTACACAGTCGTCACCAGTCTGGACTGGGGGCTGTGTAGTGGTGGTACACACCACTACACAGTCGCCGTCACTACACAGTCGTCACCAGTCTGGACTGGGGGTTGACACACCACTACACAGTCGCCGTCACTACACAGTCGTCACCACTACACACCACTACACAGTCGCCGTCACTACACAGTCGTCACCAGTCTGGACTGGGGGTTGACGCCAACTGGGTGGGCGGCAGCGGGTGGCGGCGGGCGGCTGCGGGCGGAGGCGGGGGCGGGGGCGGGGGCGTATGGCAGCGGCTACCGTCCGGACTCGCGAGCCAGGTGAGGTTTCTGACATCACTGGTCCATGTATGACGTCACCGGGGCGGCAGCGGCGGTGGCGGCGGCGGAGGCGGCGGACAGCGACAGTGGGTCAGTGGCCGGTGCCGAGTTAGGCGGTGAGCTCGACGCTCCTGGATCAGAGGCAAGCACACACGAGTCGCCTTTTGTCGCGGCTGACACACACCGCAGGTTAGTGGTTAGTCAGGGAAAACGTAATCCGACGGGACATGTGCCTGGATTTATAATGAGATATGATAATGTTAAGCCTTTTTCGCATGTTGAAGCCATAACAACCGTTGTCGGTTGGATTAGGATTGCAGAAAATACTTCCGGTCCAAGGCCACTTCTGCGGCATCTTTGTCATGTTCTGGTTTTGGAATTACCACGCATACCTGGCATGGTAAGTACTCGTGTGCTGGTCATACGTTCACTACCACCGTGGGTAATTTCTGCGCCGTGTAGACCACGAATAGGACGAAAAATTCATCAATTAACTTTTGTATTCAACCCACTCAAAGGTAAACCATCCACTAGCATCGTTACTCTACCAAAGGCGCATGTGTTTGCGATAAAACATATTCAGAAGCATTATTTTCGCTTCTGATCACTGGGCGCTAAAAACCTCATTATCATATACCGAGATATCCTTTCAACATTAGCACGTGCTTTTGGGAAATGCTTTCGGCCCGCTGCGGCTAGTGATGAAGGTATCTGGGAAACGATTTCGTCCGGGGTATTTTTTGTTTCCCAGACAATTATTTAACAGAACATTCAGAGCGGAAGTGCCAAAATCACACATACATATTTGCTATATTTATGATTACTGGATTTGTCGAATAAACCCTGTGAATCGCCTTAAAACATTGTTGCACTGTCACATACGTAACTATTAATTGTATTAAATACAACACACATACATATTGACGCGCATATTATTCGGATATGTGACGCCAATAACATACGGCAAAACGAAATCGTGTGCAGACAATTCATAGCACTGCGTATTCATACTTGTCTACTGATTTGATTATTGGCACAGTTTGTGATTCTTTTAGAAGTGGTTGGCGACTGAAAGCATGCAATGAAAAGGGATCGCTTCATAGTTTGCTTCATGGATCACTTATTCTTTTACCCTTCCTTGCTTCAATCGATAGAAGGGCACACGAGTAAGGTGAGTTTCGTTTTGCATCACTCCAGAAGATTGACACTGTTCTGTTTTTTGCAGTGTTCTTGAAGTAGTTTGATCCGTTGACCGTTGCTCCATTATTTTTCCTCACAGTAGAGTATCTGAATCGCGACTGGATTCTATTAGCTTTCTTCTTCTCCCTTATCGTGTTTCTCTTTTCTTGGAGGTCTTGATTATTGGACATTCTGACACCCAAATGCAGAGAAAAAAACTTTATATACGAATGTCACAGTGCGTACCTAATAGGCTGATTAAATACTTGAAGTTCAATAGATCCAATCTGAAAAAGAACACAGTACATAAACGGCATATGGTAAAATAAATACCTCCCTTGGGCCGGCAGTTTGTTTAAGTCCTCAGTCATCCTGATTTTTTTGCACTCGTCCTACGGGCTCGTGCACAAATTTGTCAGGCTGGCCTCGGACTTAAACAAACCTTTTCCCGGCCCCGGGAGGTATTATATAATGCGTTTAGCGCGCCCTAAAATCCCAACCCACCCACGCTTCTCTGATACCGTATAGCAGAGATGATTTGCCGGTCCTTAGTCCTCTGCTGGCACCTGAATTAACTATCCCCAGTCACCGCCTGCGGCTCTGTATTGTCTGTTACGCTGTTACGCTCTGTATTGTATGTTACGCTGTTACGCTCTGTATTATCTGTTACGCTGTTACGCTCTGTATTGTATGTTACGATGTTACGCTCTGTATTGTATATTACGCTGTTACGCTCTGTATTGTATGTTACGCTGTTACGCTCTGTATTGTCTGTTACGCTGTTACGCTATGTATGGTGTGTTACGCTCTGTATTGTCTGTTACGCTCTGTATTGTATGTTACGCTGTTACGCTATGTATGGTATGTTACGCTCTGTATTGTATGTTACGCTATTACGCTCTGTATTGTCTGTTACGCTGTTACGCTCTGTATTGTCTGTTACGCTCTGTATTGTATGTTACGCTGTTACGCTCTGTATTGTCTGTTACGCTGTTACGCTCTGTATTGTCTGTTACGCTGTTACGCTCTGTATTGTCTGTTACGCTCTGTATTGTCTGTTACGCTCTGTATTGTCTGTTACGCTGTTACGCTCTGTATTGCCTGTTACGCTCTATATTGTCTGTTACGCTGTTACGCTCTGTATTGTCTGTTACGCTCTGTATTGTCTGTTACGCTCTGTATTGTCTGTTACGCTGTTACACTCTGTATTGTCTGTTACGCTCTGTATTGTCTGTAGCCCGCAGAACTGCATTAGTCGCTCCCCCACAACACGGCTGAGTTACTGCTCGATATCACGCAGTGGGCCTATTTCTGCAGCCTTACGGAAAAATGGCCGCACCCGCCACCCTCCTACCCCCGGTATCGTAGACCCTAATGCTGCCATAATACGCGCCAAATGGTGAAACCGGACATAATTGTTGGTCGGTTTTGTAAGATTAAAGTTTGTTTATTATAGGATATGTCGGTTTAATGTACGGGTGTCAGGTGTGCCTGCACATATTTTATGGGTTAGATCCAATGAGAGGTAGCAGGCATTTTAATTGTTAGCATACGAGTTCTGCTTAGTGCAAATGAACAGGAAAAGCACAACACGCATTGGCCGATCTAGAACGGCCAACAACTTGTTTTTTGGGGAAAATTTCCTAAAGTCCGCCTCAATTCCAAAAACTCGTCAGATTTTGCTTGTTTGTTCATTGATGACCGATTTTAAACAGACTTTTATGAGGCAAAGTTGTTAAGAGTTTCTTAAAAAAACAGTACCTAAAAGTGCCAATTTTCGGTCTTTTTCGTGGGTGGGCATGATGGGCATGGGCAATGGGCATGACCCTGATGGGCGTGGCCATGACCTCGATTTCACCCCTTGGATTCACCCCTGAAACGAAACAAAACTAAATACAAAATTAATAGTAATTCACGACTGAATCTGAATTCAACGACATCTGGTGAGAAATCCAGCTCACTTTCTTTTCAGTGCCCTCTAGCCACCAGCCTTCGAACAATACGACCACGTCTAACATTGGACACAGACTATAGAGCTATGTGTGTACTGTGTAGTGTGTATGACGACCACAGCTAGACCGCTGCCTCGAGCTGCCCTGAACTGTGGTCTGTCCATGACGCCGGTGCCCCCTGCTCCCCCGCCCCCTCCCCCCCCCCGCCGCCTCCCACGCCTATCGTATCGCGACACGCACCAGCGTGGGTGGCGGCGACTGGCGTGTGCGTGCGAGATAGGCCCGATA
>JAXIVJ010005306.1:0-70000 GCA_036785665.1 Chirona hameri | reverse complement strand
CGTGTGCGTGTGCGTGTGCGTGTGCGTGTGCGTGTGCGTCGTGCGTGTGCGTGTGCGTGTGCGTGTTGCGTGTGCGTGTGCGTGTGGTGTGCGTGTGCGTGTGCGTGTGCGTGTGCGTGTGCGTGTGCGTGTGCGTGTGCGTTGGGCGTGTGCGTGTGCGTTGTGCGTGTGCGTGTGCGTGTGCGTGTGCGTGTGCGTGTGCGTGTGCGTGTGCGTGTGCGTAGTGCGTGTGCGTGTGCGTGTGCGTGTGCGTGTGCGTGTGCGTGTGTGCGTGTGCGTGTGCGTGTGCGTGTGCGTGTGCGTGTGCGTGTGCGTGTGCGTGTGCGTGTGCGATGTGGTGTGCGTGTGCGTGTGCGTGTGCGTGTGCGTGGTGCGTGTGCGTGTGCGTGTGCGTGTGCGTGTGCGTGTGCGTGTGCGTGTGCGTGTGCGTGTGCGTGTGCGTGTGCGTGGCGTGGGAGGGCGTGGCGTGGCGGGCGGGCGGGCGGGCGGCGGGCGGGCGGGCGGGCGGGCGGGCGGCGGGCGGGCGGGGCGGGGCGGGCGGTGCGGGCGGGCGGTCGGGCGGCGGTCGGGGCGGTCGGGCGGTCGGGCGGTCGGGCGGTCGGGCGGTCGGCGGGTCGGTCGGTCGGTCGAGGTCGGGTCGGTCGGGGTCGGTCGGTTCGGTCGGTCGGTCGGTCGGTCGGTCGGTCGGTCGGTCGGTCGGTCGGTCGGTCGGTCGGTCGGTCGGTCGGTCGGTCGGTCGGATCAGTCGGGTCGGTCGGTCGGTCGGTCGGTCCGTCGGTCGGTGTCGTCGGTCGGTCGGTCGGTCGGTCGGTCGGTCGGTCGGTCGGTCGGTCGGTCGGTCGGTCGGTTCGTCGGTCGGTCGGTCGGTCGGTCGGTCGGTCGGTCGGTCGGTCGGTCGGGTCGGTCGATCGGGATCGGTCGGTCGGTCGGTCGGTCGGTCGGTCGGTCGGTCGGTCGGTCGGTCGGTCGGGTCGGTCGGTCGGTCGGTCGGTCGGTCGGTCGGTCGGTCGGTCGCGGTGGGTCGGTCGGTCGGTCGGTCGGTCGGTCGTTCGTCGGTCGGTCGGTCGGGATCGGTTCGGTCGGTCGGTCGGTCGGTGTCGGTCGTCGGGTCGGTCAGGTCGGTCGGTCGTCGGTCGGTCGGTCGTGGTCGCGTCGGTCGGTCGGTCGGTCGGTCGGTCGGGTCGGTCGGTCGTGTCGGTCGGTCGGTCGCGTCGGTCGTCGTCGGTCGGTCGTTCAGGTCCGGTCGTCGGTCGGTCGGTCGGTCGGTCGGTCGGGTCGGTCGGTCGTCGGTCGGTCGGTCGGTCGGTCTCGGTCGGTTCGGGTCGGTCCGGTCGGTCGGTCGGTCGGTCGGTCGGTCGGTCGTCGGTCGGTCGGTCGGTCGGTCGGTCGTCGGTCGGTCGGTCGGTCGGTCGGTCGGTCGGTCGCGTCGGTCGGGTCGGTCGTCGGTCGTCGGTCGGTCGGTCGGTCGGTCCGGTCGGTCGGTCGGTCCGGTTCGGTCGGTCGGTCGGTCGGTCGGTCGGTCGGGTCGGTCGGTCGGTCGGTCGGTCGGTCGGTCGGTCGTCGGTCGGTCGGTCGGTCGGTCGGTCGGTCGGTCGGTCGTCGGTCGGTCGGTCGGTCGGTCGGTCGGTCGGTCGTCGGTCGGTCGCGGTCGGTCGGTCGGTCGGTCGCGGTCGGTCGGTCGGTCGGTCGGTCGTCGGTCGGTCGGTCGGTCGGTCGGTCGGTCGGTCGGTCGGTCGGTCGGTCGGTCGGTCGTCGGTCGGTCGGTCGGTCGGTCGTCGGTCGTCGGTTCGGTCGGTTCGGTCGGTCGGTCGGTCGGTCGGTCGGTCGGTCGGTCGGTCGGTCGGTCGGTCGGTCGGTCGGTCGGTCGGTCGTCGTCGGTCGGTCGGTCGGTCGGTCGGTCGGTCGTCGGTCGGTCGGCTCGGTCGGTCGGTCGGTCGGTCGGTCGGTCGGTCGGTCGTCGGTCGGTCGGTCGGTCGTCGCTGTCTCGGTCGGTCGGTCGGTCGGTCGGTCGGTCGGTCGGTCGGTCGTGTCGGTCGGTCGGTCGGTCGGTCGGCTCCGGTTCGGTCGGTCGGTCGGTCGGTCGGCGGTCGGCTCGGTCGGTCGGTCGGTCGGTTCGTCGGGTCGGTCGGTCGGTCGGTCGATGTCGGGTCGGTCGGTCGGTCGGTCGGTCGGTCGGTCGGTCGGTCGGTCGTCGGTCGGTCGGTCGGTCGGTCGGTCGGTCGGTCGGTCGGTCGGTCGGTCGGTCGGTCGTCGGTCGGTCGGTCGGTCGGGTCGTTCGGGTCCGGTCGGTCGTCGGTCGTCGGTCGGTCGGTCTGGTCGGTCGGTCGGTCGGTCGGTCGGTCGGTCGGTCGGTCGGTCGGTCGGTCGGTCGTGTCGGTCGGTCGGTCGGTCGGTCGGTCGGTCGGTCGGTCGGTCGGTCGGTCGGTCGGTCGGTTCGGTCGGTCGGTCGGTCGTCGGTCGGTCAGGTCGTCGGTCGGTCGGTCGTCGGTCGGTCGGTCGGTCGGTCGGTCGTCGGTCGGTCGGTCGGTCGTATCGGTCGTCGTCGGTCGGTCGGTCGGTCGGTCGGTCGGTCGGTCGGCTCGGTTCGGTCGGTCGGTCGTCGGTCGGTCGGTCGGTCGGTCGGTCGGTCGGTCGGTCGGTCGGTCGGTCGGTCGTCGGTCGGTCGGTCGGTCGGTCGGTCGGTCGGTCGGTCGGTCGGGGTCGTCGGTCGTCGGTCGGTCGGTCGGTCGGTCGGTCGGGTCGGTTCGGTCGGTCGGTCGGTCGGTCGGTCGGTCGTAGTCGGTCGGTCGTCGGTCGGGTTGGTCGGTCTGTCGGTCGTCGGTCGGTCCGGTCGGGTCGGTCGGTCGGTCGGTCGGTCGTCGGTCGTCGGCGTCGGTCGGTCGGTTCGGTCCGGTCGGTCGGTCGTCGGTCGGTCGGTCGGTCGGTCGGTCGGTCGGTCGGTCGGTCGGTCGGTCGGTCGGTCGGTCGGTCGGTCGGTCGTCGGTCGGTACGGTCGGTCGGTCGGTCGGTCGGTCTCGGTCCGGTCGGTCGGTCTCGGTCGGTCGGTTCGGTCGGTCGGTCGGGTCGGTCGGTCGCGTCGGTCGGTCGGTCGGTCGGTCGGTCGGTCGGATCGCGGTCAGGTGGTCGGTCGTCGGTCGGTCGGTCGGTCGGTCGGTCGGTCCGGTCGGTCGGTCGGTCGTCTTCGGAGTCGGTCAGGGTCAGGTCGGTCGGTCGGTCGGTCGGATCGGTCTCGGTCGGTCGGTCGGTCCGGTCTCCGGTCGGTCGGTCGAGTCGGTCGGTCGTCGGTCGGTCGGTCGGTCCGGGTCGGTCGGTCGGTCGGTCGGTCGCGGTCGGTCGGTCGGTTCGGTCGGTCGGTCGGTCGGTCGTCCGGTCTGTCGGTCGGTCGGTCGGTCGGTCTCGGTCGGTCTCGTCGGTCGTCGGGTCGGTCCGGGCGTCGGTCTCGGTCGGTCGGTCGGTGTCGGTCGGATCGGTCGGTCAGGTCGGTTCGGGTCGGGTACGTCGGTCGGTCGGCGTCGGTCGGTCGGTCGGTCGGTCGCGTGGTCGGTCGGTCGGTCGTCGGTCGGTCGGTCGGTCGGTCGGTCGGTCATCCGGTCGGTCGGTCACGTCGGTCGGTCGGTCGGGTTCGGTCCGGTCGGTCGGTCGAGTCGGTCGGTCGGTCGGTCTGGTCTCGGTCGGTCGGTCGGTCTCGGTCGGTCGGGTTCGGTCGTCGGTCCTCGGTCGTCGGTCGGTCGGTCGGTCGGTCGTGTCGGTCCCGTCGAACCGGTCGGTCGGTCGGGTCGGTCGTTCGGTTCCGGATCGGTCGTCGGTTCGGTCGGTCGGTCGGTGTCGGTCGGTGTCGGTCGGGTCGGTCGGGTCGGTCGGTCGGTCAGGTCGGTCGGTGGATCGGTCGGTCGGTCGGTCGGTTCGTCGGTTCGTCGGTCGGTCGGTCGGTCGGTCGGTCGGTCGGTCGGTCGGTCGGTCGGTCGGTCGCGCGGTCGGTCGGTCGGTCGTCAGGCGGTCGGTCGGTCGGTCGTTCGTTCGTTCGTTTGTTCAGTTCGTTCGTTCGTTCGTTCGTTTGTTCGTTCGTATCGTTCGTTCGGGCGGTTCGTTCGTTCGTTCGTTCGTTCGTTCGTTCGTTTCGTTCGTTTCGTTCGTTCGTTCGGTCGGGCGGTGTGCGTGTGCCGTGTGCGTGTGCGTGTGCGGTGTGTGTGTGTGTGGGTGTGTATATATAATTGAGCGACACATATCCACATGCCCAGAGCCCAAATTACGTGTTGAAGCCATGCAAGGGCAATACAAACTTTAAACAAATTACGCGAATGCACACGAAACAGGGCTCAGATAGAACGGTAAGTCAATAACAGAAAATATAAATATAAAGTATAAATAACAGCAAATAATAAATAAAGTAACAGCGGTGTTAACCATTATTGGTGCAGCAAAATGCAGGGTTGTTTTACACCAAAGCAGCTGCAACATTAACGTTGCATACATTACTTTACTTTCCTGTATATTTCGGCTTACCTATTCTGAATGATATAAATGATAAGGCTTTGCTAACTTTAGTAACTGCAACTCGTCCAACATCAGTGATACTCGTCTCGTCTCGTCCAACATCGTCTCGTCCAACTCGTCCAACATCAGTGATAGCAGCTACCACGGGAATTTCAGTACATACGCACCGGCACGTAGTATATACACCGCGAAGGGTTCGGAGGTGTATCAAAGTACGTGAGATGCACCATTCGAAAGCTGAGCTCACGCTCCAGCGATGTATTTGTTCTTCAAAATCCATCTAGCGCCTTTTTATCGAAATTTTCTCGAATTCGCGCATTTGGCCAGGGGCTATCGCGTATGGGTATGGCGGAAAATCATCAAGAAACGAATCAATGACATGTCAACCGATTCGTCATGCTCTGCACGACAAGGTCTCATAGTATGCAAAGTCATTAGATGGTTTTGGTTGGTTGCGCGGCTGCATCAAAGCCAAGCGCTACCGGTGTTCGCACTAAGGCGCACTCCGCCCGCGCCTCACCCGCAGAATCGCCCCTCGCGACACGTGAGCCGAGTCTGCGCGCCGCGACCCGGCTCACGGAGCGGGCTCTCGGCCAGTCACGGAGAAAACGTGCATCGCATGTTACCCCTCGCCCTACGGGGGGGGGGGCCTGGACAGCCCCTCTGAGGTTTTACTTGAATAACTTTTAACACATGCAGTGCATCTTGCTGAATTTTGTGGTAGCTGAGTTTACAACAATTATACATAGGCTGTAAAAATTTAATTGAAATTGGTTGAGTAGTTTGGGAGTTTAAAAAATGAGAAATATTTGCAAAATCGTAGAAAACAGAGTTTTAAAGCAAATTGCAAACGCAATTCATCAAAAATATAAAATGGCATTCTCTGTAAAATGGCAATCTCGGATTTGCAAAATTTTGGGTTATTGACCCCTATAATGTAAACAAAAACATGTTTTTTTTCTATATCCCACAAAATCAAAATTTTCAAAGATATAAAAAAAGGAATATATGTGAGAGAACGGAGTATGGACAGTACCCATACCAAATTGCAAGGTAATATCTTCATTTTTGACTGAGTGATGGCTCTCTAAGTGTAAGAAACTGATGACGTCATATTTTTTAATAACTTTTGACTTTTTTTTGACAAGATACGAACAAATAATTACTTTCTTTTGTATTTCTGAGCCAAAACTGGTCTAGGAACATGCCTTTTTATTTACATTTATCAATTTCTCATTTTGAGGTTTTCTGAAGAGCAAAATCGCTGTTCAGGACGTAGTAAATCCGAGGGCGTTCACTTGACCTGGAAGGTCACCGTTGACCTGAAACCTAAAAATCGCATACTGTTAGATTTCTCTCATGACAGGAAACATGCTGGTTCTTACCGCATTGCTCTAAGTTGCTTGGTTTGGAAGTTCACAGGGGGGCTGTCAGCCACCCCCCCCCCGTAGGGCGAAGGTGAAAAGATCCCGTAGGGCGAGGGTTAAAAACCCTAGCTCTGTCTACTAGCCCAGCTATCCAAGGAGATCGTGGCAAATTTCCAGCCACCTCCAATCGCTACAAATGGTACTTTTGGACAATTGTATGCACCATATTTGCCAAACGTAGCCTCTGACTGGGACTCGCTTGACTGGCTGCGCCGGCCCGGCTCGGCCAACTTCGAGTCTACACACCATGTGACGTCAGAGGTCACGGCGTGGCCACCGCCGGCCGGCTGGCCGGTCAGAGTCAGGTCATGACCGGTGGCGGCCGCACCGTAGCCTCTGACGTCACATCGTGTACAGACTCGAAGTTGGCCGAGCCTGGCCGTCGCAGCCAGTCAAGCGAGTCCCAGTCAGAGGCTACGTTTGGCAAACATGGTGCATACAATTGTCCAAAAGTACCATTTGTTGCGATCGGAGGTGGCTGGAAATTTGTCACGATCTCCTTGGATAGCTGGGCTACAGGACAGAGCTAGGGTTTTCAACATGCGATGCACCGTTTGTCCGTGACTGGCCGAGAGGCCGCTCCGTATGCCGGGTCGGCGGCGCGCAGTGCTCATCAGTTCGCGTGTCGCGAGGGGCGATTCTGCGGGTGAGACGCGGGCGGGAGTGCGCCGTAGTGCCGTCACCGGGATCGCTTGGCTTTGATGCAGCCGTGCAACAAACCAAACCATCTAATGGCTTTGCATTCTATGAGACCTTGTCGTACAGAGCATCACGAATCGGTAGACGTGTCATTGGTCTGCATTTTCGCCATACCGTACGCGATAGCCCCGGTCAAACGAAAGGGGCGCGAATTCGCAGAAAAATTCGATAAAAAGGCGCTAGATGGATTTTTGAAAAATTAACATCGCTGTATTCTGCATGAGCTCAGCTTTCGAATGGTGTTCGGTTGAATTCCGTATTTTGACACCTCCGAGCCCTTCCAACGAACTGTGCGTAAACCGCGCTGCGCTTGGCATGAACGAGCTGCCACGCGAGTTTAACGATATGTCTGTCAGACAATTTAAAAGACAGCTGAAGCGCCGACTCCTGCCAGCAAATGTCTGATTTTGTTTCGATTTCGGTGTGGACGTATGTGTATATATGTGCGCATGTTTTACTATGTCATGTCTTATCCCATGTGTATCCCCTTTTGACTCAGAACTGTAAAAACCACATTCGTGTGGATTGTTCGTTATTATACAATACAAACGCAAAAGTAGCAACCGGCGCTGTGGCGACCGACCGCGCGTCGTGATATATCAATTACCACATCACTACACAATTCATCACATCACTATCAGTCGCCTAGGAAACCGCGCAGCTGACGCAGCACCCATCCAGCTGCGAATTGAAGGTAAAATCCCAGCCGAGGGTCACTGCAGCCTGCTAGAAGGGAATCCCAGCCGAGGGTCACTGCAGCCTGCTAGAAGGGAATCCCAGCCGAGGGTCCCTGCAGCCTGCTAGAAGGCAATCCCAGCCGAGGGTCCCTGCAGCCTGCTAGAAGGGAATCCCAGCCGATGGTCCCTGCAGCCTGCTAGAAGGGAATCCCAGCCGAGGGTCCCTGCAGCCTGCTAGAAGGGAATCCCAGCCGAGGGTCCCTGCAGCCTGCTAGAAGGGAATCCCAGCCGAGGGTCCCTGCAGCCTGCTAGAAGGGAATCCCAGCCGAGGGTCCCTGCAGACTGCTAGAAGGGAATCCCAGCCGAGGGTCCCTGCAGCCTGCTAGAAGGGAATCCCAGCCGAGGGTCCCTGCAGCCTGCTAGAAGGGAATCCCAGCCGAGGGTCCCTGCAGCCTGCTAGAAGGGAATCCCAGCCGAGGGTCCCTGCAGCCTGCTAGAAGGGAATCCCAGCCGAGGGTCCCTGCAGCCTGCTAGAAGGGAATCCCAGCCGAGGGTCCCTGCAGCCTGCTAGAAGGGAATCCCAGCCGAGGGTCCCTGCAGCCTGCTAGAAGGGAATCCCAGCCGAGGGTCCCTGCAGCCTGCTAGAAGGGAATCCCAGCCGATGGTCACTGCAGTCTGCTAGAAGGGAATCCCAGCCGATGGTCCCTGCAGCCTGCTAGAAGGGAATCCCAGCCGAGGGTCCCTGCAGCCTGCTAGAAGGGAATCCCAGCCGATGGTCACTGCAGCCTGCTAGAAGGGAATCCCAGCCGAGGGTCCCTGCAGCCTGCTAGAAGGGAATCCCAGCCGAGGGTCCCTGCAGCCTGCTAGAAGGGAATCCCAGCCGATGGTCACTGCAGCCTGCTAGAAGGGAATCCCAGCCGAGGGTCACTGCAGCCTGCTAGATTGGTCCATAGGGAAAGACACAGACACTAAGGGAAATCATGACCTTTTGATGTATTTATATGCATAATTTTATTACACATCTATGGTATCAAATTGATTATAAGTTGTAACTCAATTTAAAAGTGAAATAACAACTTTATCTATTTCGAAAATTACATTTTGGAAAATTAAAAATATGTACGAATGATATGGTGACGAACAGTATGGTCCATCACTATCTCTGGTTTTAATGTTGATTTGTAAACAGGGGGCCAGAAATGAAGTAAATGCGCCAAGAAGTATAACAACATCCCTGATTGGTCAATGAAACAAATCGCCCACACTAAATAGGTCGCCGTTGGGTGCATAAGCGAACTTCCGATTGCATTGCCATTATTCATTTTTGATTATTTTTTCCCATTTTTAATGATAGTGTTATATACACAAAACAAAACAAAACAAAACTCCTAATGTTGAACACAAGAACCAATTTTCGCAAATTGAGGGTCGCAACCACCAACTAGGCCGTCGTTGGGTACATAAGTTAACCGCTAATTTGGTTGCCTTTTATTCAATGTTTTTGTGATTTTTAAGGGTAGTAGGGCACATAATCACAATAAACATAGATAACACATTAAAATTGGTACAGGAAACAGAGGAAGGTTGAGGATAGGTGCATTTTACAGACCAGGGAATCTTCCAAGGAACTCCCAAGCTGAAACAGACCAAGATATTTGTGAGGAAATACGTAGGAACTTTCGGGCTCAGTGTCTTATTATGGGAGATTTTAACTTAAGAGGATACGAAAGTATAGCAGAGGAAACAAATGAGTGTAGGTTGTATAGGCAAATCTTTGAAGAGGAGCTTTTCATGCATCAGTTTGTAACAGAGCCAACCAGACATTGCTCCATTCTAGACCTTGTATTCTCAGACAACAGTGATCTAGTTAGTGACATAAGTATTTGTGCAGGTCTAGGAACCAGTGATCACAATATGGTTAAATTCAATATCTCATCAGAAATGAGGCCCAAAGATAACCTTATTATGGTTCCAAACTTCAGCCGGGCTGATTTTGATGGTATTAGAAATGACCTCGCACAGATAAAATGGAACGTTGAGTTGGCAGGTTTAGATGCATGTGAGGCCTGGAATGTTTTCAAAGCTAGATTAAGCCAAATTCAGAATCGGCATATACCCCTCAGGCACAAACGTAACAGAACCAAGGGCAAACCAGTTTGGCTTACCCCAGAAGTAAGGAGTGTTATACAAGCTAAAATAAGTGCATTTGGCATTTTGAAGGGATCTTCACTGGATATAAATCAGAAGGCCTACCAGAATGCAAGAAATTCAGTTAAGAAAAAGGTCAGAGCAGCTAAAAGGGCAAAGGAACTTGATTTAGCTAGACATTGTAATGCAGATAGTAAGAAGTTCTTCAGTTTTTATAAGTTCAGTACAGTTTCCAAAAATATAGGTCCATTTAAGGTAGATGATGTGTTAGTTAGCAAGGACAGTGAAATGGTTGAAGTCCTTAATGATCAGTTTCAATCTGTCTTTACTATCGAGGACCAGAGTAGTATTGCAGCACTTCAGCCTGAGCTAGAGACAGAGGAGACTATAGGAGAGCTAGGTGGCATAAGTAGTGAACTTGTTCTAGAATATCTAAAGAAAGTAAGGCCTTACAAAGCAGAAGGACCTGATGAAATCCATGCTAGACTTTTAAGAGAATCTGAAAGGGAGTTGTCGGTTCCATTAGCCATAATATTTTCTAAATCACTCGCAGATAGTAAAATTCCACTTGATTGGAAAAGAGCAAATGTTGTTCCTATTCATAAAAAGGGAGATAGAAGTAAAGAGGAAAACTATAGACCGGTTAGTCTGACCTCATTAGTCTGCAAGGTGCTTGAATCAATCATCAAAGATAAGATTGTTGAATTCTTGGAGCAAAATGAACTCATCAAGGATACACAGCATGGCTTTAGGAAGGGCCGTTCTTGTTTAACTAATCTTCTGGAGTTTTGGATGTTGCAACAGATAGCTTTGATCAGGGTAAACAGCTAGATGTAGCTTTTCTTGATTTCAGTAAAGCATTTGACAAAGTCCCCCATACAAGACTGGGGTTGCAACTTAAAATTCATGGGATCAGGGGCAAGATTCTGGATTGGATAGAAACGTGGCTTTCAGGACGCCAGCAAAGGGTTATATTGAATGGGTGCCAATCACAATGGAAGGAGGTTCTCAGTGGGGTTCCACAGGGCTCAGTCCTGGGCCCATTGCTTTTTATAATATTTGTGAATGCAATTGAGAACAGTATAGACAGCAAAGTCTTGAAATTTGCAGACGATCTAAAAGTTGTCAGGATTATTAGAGGAAAACATGATCAGGATGTTTTTCAATCAGATCTGGACAAGCTAGTTGAGTGGTCTGAAGCATGGCAGATGAAATTCAATTTGAGTAAATGTAAGATTATGCACGCTGGACGGGTTAGCAGTAAACATAGGTATGAAATGGGTGGGCAGAAAATGGAGCAGATTGAAAAGGAAAGAGATTTAGGTGTCGTGGTAAACAATAGACTATCAGCGTCAGACCAGGTTGTAGAAGCTAGGAAAAAGGCACTTAGAATGCTAGGGGCCATTAACAGAAATGTTTCCTACAAGAGTGAAAAGGTAATAACAAAACTGTATTGTGCATACGTTAGACCACATTTGGAGTATTGTGTACAAGCCTGGTCTCCAACATATGAGAAAGATTGCTGGTTGTTAGAAAGAGTTCAAAAAAGGGCAACAAAAATGGTTAATTGTCTTGGTAGCTTACCTTATGAAGATAGATTAAAGAAATTGGGTATGTTTTCACTTAGATATAGAAGGCTAAGAGGAGATCTAATTGAAGTCTTCAAATTTGTAAATAGTCAGCATTCTGGATATTTAAAGGGTATGTTTGAGTTCAATAGGGAAAATCGAGGTAGAGGTCATCAGCATAAACTCATTATGAAACAAAGTAGGACTAGGCTACGACAGTCATTTTTCAGTAGAAGGGTTGTAGGACATTGGAATATGATACCAGGGGATGTCGCTGATGCAGTGACACTTGCTTCCTTCAAAATTAGATTAGATAAATACTTTACAGAGAAGGGATTAGTTCATAAATACTCGTGGGATTAGCCTTCTTTTATGCAGGTAGAGTAAGGTGATTTGAAGGGGCGAGACTGGTGGAGGGGGGGGGGGGGGTGGGGGTGGGGTGGGGTGCAACCTCGGATGGGCCCAAGAGGCTCTTTGTTGCACTTTTCTTTTATGTCTTTATGTCTTTTATGTCTAAGCCCCCCCCCCCCCCCTTAGGGCGAAGGTGAAAAAAGCTCCCATAGGGCGAGGGTTAATGCTCCTCGCATCTGCAATTCAATATAGTTCCTTTTGCACAATGACACTAATGAATCTACAAAAGAAAACCGGGCGGTACGGTTACACAGTAGACTTGCCTGTTAATATGGCTGGTGTGGCGCGTGCGACTCCAGCAGAATAATCGCTGGCCCTGTATGACCACTGCTTCTTAGAACACAGAGCAATCAGTCTTGATTTCCAGCCATATATTAGCTGCTGCTGTCGACAAATGACATGTCTGGCGGCTTCTGTCACCGCCCGCCTCCATTGCATGCTTAGTTTGCCGGGCCGACTGTTGGACAGGAAACAGTCCCATCTTAGTTGATTAAACATTAAATACTTGAACCAGGAAATGGTCATTTAAGGGCGTTTGTTTTTTGTTAATTACTCAGCATAAAACAAAGTGACGAGATGTGATTTTGTAAAATTCGAGCCACAAACTTTGACAGACTTTGTTTATGTATATGTCTAATCGATTAGCTGGAAACTAAACCCGATGTCGTTGGATAACTCCGCAATTATTGCATCATGAATCTGCACCATCATGACCTTGTACGACAACACACCGTGACGTAACTTCACTTGTGACCACATATGTATGACCCCATGTAACCTGGTATAATCTGGTGGACCTTTGCAAGTTTGTCGGTGATCTCGTGTACCCGTCTGAAGCCTCGTGTGACCCCACATACCCTCTCCGCGGTCAGGGTGTGCATCAAATGCCGTCGCCGCCCCGCCATCAGCCGGGCCGGCAGCAGTATCCGCTCCCGGGCCACCTCCTACACACAGTGGACGCTGAGGTCACTGCGCCTGCGCAGATCTAACGGCTCGGCTCACTCCTGTGCCGGGCCGGAGCTGGCCGACAGGGAGGTCGCGCCGCTCAACAACAAGTGAGAAACGAACACGGCCCAGAAGCTGAATAGAGGCAGCATTCTCTCTTCTCAAGACATCGTACTGCTAATTTTTGTTTTAAACGTGGCGTCACGCTTTTCAAGGGGATATTTCCTGGACATGTAACCATGGTGCGATGCCGTATGCGAACTCGACCCGACATCTGACCCCTCATTTGTAACCTTCCTGGGACCTCTGGAGTCTCGACTCTGACCAAAGACCTCGAACCTCGGTCCAGTGAACTCGTACCTCTGACCACCGACCGCCTATTTCTGACCTGAATCCATTGGCCTCTGACCTTTGCACCCTGACCTCTGACCTTGTACCTCTAAACTGCTATCTGTGACCACTGACCGGGAAACTCTGGTCTGGCATCCGAAAGCTGGCCACTGACTTGACCTCTGACCGGCTGGAACCTGAAGCTGATCGGAATAGTAAATATATTTAGCTTTGTTTTAGCTCTCAGCTCTTGATATCTGACCTGTGACCTGTGACCTGTGATCTGTGATCTGTGACCTGTGACCTGTGACCTGTGACCTGTATTGACAGGGCCGCCGTGCAGGGCTCGACCACCGCCGCCGCACAGCCTCTCAGTTTGGACGTTTCCTGCGGGGTCAGCTCCCCCGACTCCCCGAGACGAAAACGCCAACACCTGGCTCTCTCCCGACTGAAGAGTACCCAGTGAGCAGCAACACTCCCGACTGAGGAGTGTCCAGTGAGCAACAACTCTCCGGACTGAGGTGTGTCCAGTGAGCAGCAACTCTCCCGACTGAGGTGTGTCCAGTGAGCAGCAACTCTCCCGACTGAAGAGTGCCCAGTGAGCAGCAACACTCCCGACTGAGGAGTGTCCAGTGAGCAACAACTCTCCCGACTGAGGTGTGTCCAGTGAGCAGCAACTCTCCCGACTGAGGTGTGTCCAGTGAGCAGCAACTCTCCCGACTGAAGAGTGTCCAGTGAGCAGCAACACTCCCGACTGAAGAGTGTCCAGTGAGCAACAACTCTCCCGACTGGAGGAGTGTCCAGTGAGCACCAACACTCCCGACTGAAGAGTGTCCAGTGAGCAACAACTCTCCCGACTGAAGAGTGCCCAGTGAGCAGCAACTCTCCCGACTGAAGAGTGCCCAGTGAGCAGCAACTCTCCCGACTGAGGTGTGTCCAGTGAGCAGCAACTCTCCCGACTGAAGAGTACCCAGTGAGCAGCAACTCTCCGGACTGAGGAGTGTCCAGTGAGCAGCAACACTCCCGACTGAAGAGTACCCAGTGAGCAGCAACTCTCCCGACTGAGGAGTGTCCAGTGAGCAGCAACTCTCCGGACTGAAGAGTGCCCAGTGAGCAGCAACTCTCCGGACTGAGGAGTGTCCAGTGAGCAGCAACTCTCCCGACTGAAGAGTGCCCAGTGAGCAACAACTCTCCGGACTGAGGAGTGTCCAGTGAGCAGCAACTCTCCCGACTGAAGAGTGCCCAGTGAGCAGCAACTCTCCCGACTGAAGAGTGCCCAGTGAGCAGCAACTCTCCCGACTGAGGTGTGTCCAGTGAGCAGCAACTCTTCCGACTGAAGAGTGTCCAGTGAGCAGCAACACTCCCGACTGGGGAGTACCCAGTGAGCAACAGCTCTCCCGACTGAAGAGTGCCCAGTGAGCAACAGCTCTCCCGACTGAAGAGTGCCCAGTGAGCAACAGCTCTCCCGACTGAAGAGTGCCCAGTGAGCAACAACTCTCCGGACTGAGGAGTGTCCAGTGAGCAGCAACTCTCCCGACTGAAGAGTGCCCAGTGAGCAGCAACTCTCCCGACTGAGGTGTGTCCAATGAGCAACAGCTCTCCCGACTGAAGAGTGCCCAGTGAGCAACAACTCTCCCGACTGAAGAGTACCCAGTGAGCAGCAACTCTCCCGACTGAAGAGTGCCCAGTGAGCAGCAACTCTTCCGACTGAAGAGTGCCCAGTGAGCAACAACTCTCCCGACTGAAGAGTGCCCAGTGAGCAGCAACTCTCCCGACTGAAGAGTGCCCAGTGAGCAACAACTCTCCCGACTGAAGAGTGCCCAGTGAGCAACAGCTCTCCCGACTGAAGAGTGCCCAGTGAGCAACAGTTCGTGGTAGCCACCATTGACAGCTAGACTGAAGAGTGAAGACCATCATGAGATTGGCTGCTCGAAACGATAGTGCTCAACGAATCGAAGTGCGAGACAAAACATGCTGATGATACTTCATTCAACCCGGATTCTGGAGCGGGAGCGATTCCGGGAATAGTGATGTTGAGGAAAACAGTGATTATGCTTCGCAAGAAAGGACAATAGTGCATTTCACACAGGACATCTTACCAGCAGCACGTTTGGACTTTAATGGAAGATACCGAGTGGACTGCATGTCGTTATGTCTACACTACGGAGTGTCGAGTAAAAATGGATATTTTCAACACAGAGGAGTGTCAAAAACTACGCCGCATGCTGACTTTCAAGACTGAGTGAACAGTCGGTACGTTAGTGATTTCCACTTAGCGAGCAGTTGCAACTAGCGTTGAACATCTTCACCTAATAGTTGTCGTTACACAATTGCTATGCAAACGCGACTGTACCTCGTTCCACTCCAAATTTGCGGCCGAAGCGCTTTCAGCCATTTGCATTGCATTTGCATTGTGCAATTAAATCTCAAATTCCTCGTGATATTTTGTTTCGCGTGCTGTTATTAAAGCGCTTCGGCCGCAAACTTGAAGTGGAACGAGGTATAGTGACAGGTGCAGGTCACTTGTACCATGGATCTCAAATACCTGGATCGGCCACTCAGCGACAAATGCGACCAAATCGACATACAGGTGGCCGGCTCCGAGCGGCGAATGTTTGTTATGGTTCGTAATGGCGGCAGGACGCGAATAGTTCGTGTCCGATGTTTTCTTTTGAAAGTGCAGTTGAGTTGTTTTGGGCAGATACAAATCTTGCGAAAATAGTCGGAATCTAAGATTTTGGATAGAACGTATGACCCATCAACTCAAATACCTCGATTTTGACCCTTGATCTGGCTGTGACCTGACATGTGACCTTATTTGAATATTTCACGTATGATTTAGGTGCATCTCATTGAGAGCTTTCTATTGCCGTCTTGCGCGTCTCGCTGCGGCTATTGGATCGGAGGATAACAAGGGGGAGTGTTCGGCTTGATGCGGTTGGCGGGAGTTCACCTGTACGTCGAAGCTTCGCGCCTCCACCGCTAGGCGGCCAGTGTGGTCGCCGACATCAAGGGCGCCGACACTCAGTGGCCGATCCAGGTATTTCTCATCCATGCTTGTACCACTGACATATTGCATCGGAAGACTTAAGTTGTGAAGAGGCCAGTCCTAAGTGTTTTCCGTAGACGGAATTAACCGTGGTAACATGCAGCGGCTTGAGTCTTGACGTCCATTCCGGAGATGTTCTACACCAGCTGCAGTATTCGCTATCTCAGCCGCATTATTACTGTTAACATCAACTTGTGTAATCGTTTAAATATTTCCATTTAGGCTATGCTGTGGGCATAAATACTTATATCTTTGTAAATAAATATTGTATTGTGGTGGAACTTATTGGCTGGTTTTCTGTGTCTGTTTTTGCTGTCTGTTTTGCATGCGTGGAACTGGGTCAGTGTATATAAATGTAGGCATGTCAGCCATTTATAAACCGTTGACAAAACAAATGTATCTCGTTCTAGTCATGCCAGTGTTGCCTGTGTTGTGAAATTAATGTTCTTAAATACATTTTCAAAGTGGTTAAATATTGGCCTTGTAAGATACCTTTTTTCGAATGTAGGTCTCATACCTGTGGCTATAGTTTGGAAGCTTTACATATGTCAAGACAACATTATTACTGGCAACTGGCAGATAAAAAAGTTTTTGACTGCCGTCTGCGAACCGAAATCATAATAAGAAGACCAAGGGAATAATTTAGGATTGTGGTAGCACTAAAATATCCTGCAGCTGTTCGCCGTAGAACGTTTAGAAGAACCTCCCGGTTCGTTGGGAAATTCAATAGCTGAGTGAGGATATTTAGAATAGTATAAATATTTAGCTCTTTTATTTCTCAGATCTTGATATTTCTCGATAGATTTAAAGCCCCCCCCCCCCCCCCGGGGGGGGGGCTTTAGATGCTCCTACCCTAAGGTTTTTCGAGCATAGCGAAAAAATGGCAGCGCGCAGCGCCGCCGTTTTCGGCACAGGCGTTCGGGCATCTAACCACATTGTGTGAAATTCTGGACCTCAGGTCATCTCAGGTCAGGTCACCAGGTCAGGTCACCAGGCCAGATCACGTGACCCCACCACACAAAACGTTTGTGGTCGTACCACAGCCACAGTTTTTGCCCGATCAGTTTCAAACGTACAGGATTTCATAAGGTCATAAGTACCTACAATTCGTGTATCTAGGATTTTGTTTTGTATCGGTGATCTAAGGTCAGGTCAATTTCGTGACCTCCCGATTATAAGTCAATGTGGAAATATTAAAATGCTTCTTATTCCGAGGATACGCATGATATCAGTCCAATTCCCTCTTGATCAGTTATCATAGGCCAGTGTTGATGACCCAGGTGTATTTTTTTGTTCAATGACCCCTACAGGGTCAGCAGAGGTCATCCGAGGTCACCAACACTTTTTGCCAATAACTCTCGACAGAATAGAGATAGAGAAATGAAACCGGCACCGGTGTGTTTGTCTCGTCGAGAAAGTCTTCCCATATGCAACATGACATACATGGGACACCACTTGACCTTGACCTGAGGTCAAATTTCTAAGTTGACCTACGAGACAAACAGGATGGTGTCAAAATTATTGCCTTATCTTTATTAAGGAAAAAGGTATTTGCGAAAAACAATTTTACCAAAAAATAGCCTGTTTGACCTTTGGTGACCTCTGGAGTCTAAACTATTGACCTAAGTAAAATTTGATTACACCAATGGCGATCGCATTCGGCATTTGTCAAGAGCTTTCAATTGTGTTCCGCACTGAAAACCTTTTTTACTCTATGCAAGAGTAAATCGAGAGTCGTGCCCAAAACGACTATGGTGTTACTCTAGTGTCACACTGAAAGTACTCATCTCGAACTCCTTACTCGCCATTTACTACCCAAAAACACTTAAATTACTCTATGATTACCCTAACATCACACTGTTAGGTAAACGACAACCCCTGAATACTCACCATTTACCCATTAAATACTCTACAGTTACCCTCAAAGAAACTCGTCGTACCCAGAGATTACTCTGCATATACTCTTAACGAATTGGTTAGAGCTGCTGCGAGGAACATTATTCTTATGATTAAAACCATTAGGGTTGATGACCTTAACCTCGATGTATCAAAACGTTAAATTACCGATAGACTGTATTGATATTTCGGCCACAGGCCTTTGTCAAAATTACATATGAGTGAATACAATATTTACATGGATGACAATGATACAAAATATGTGCATCGAATTCGTCGCCAAGTTTTAAACATTTTCAGGTAATTCTCGTGATCACATTTTTCGCAACTACCTCCATCTACGTGTCGGCGATTTTGCACTCCTTAGCTAATCATACATCTAGGTAAAGGTACAATCATACGCAAACAGACGCAATAAGCACACCTTTCTAATATAGGCAATTTTATACAACACATCACATCCCCCCCCTAATGTATGTACATTCATATGCAAACGCAATCATAACTGAAGTTCATACCCTACACTCTCTGAAGCTGAAGCTCATACACATCACCACAAATCATACTATCCTCATGCTTTCTATCCGATATACATACGACACAATCACATCTATAACTCTACACAGTTCTTTCAAAGTAAGCACTATACCGCACGCATAATTGGCCATGAAGATCCCTGGGTATTTAAAGAAGGCGTCACTCCCCTAATCATAATACTTTCAGCAATCTTTCTATCTGGGTGATCCTGGGCTCTGTAAAGGATTTTTAAATCTAGAAAATCTGGGTCGGTAAGAATATCGTCTTGATGGTGCACGTTTAAGATATGATCTCCAAAAGGGGTGTTGGCGGTTTTGTTTATGGCGTCGCGTCGATGTTCGTTGTAGCGTAGTCGGACTGGGCGCATTGATTCCCCCACATAGGATCCTCCCCTCCCCTGTTGTCTGCATCGCTTACAGCGGATCTCATATACTACATTTTTTTGGGTGCAATCACCTTTGAAGCCTGACCTGCAAAGATGGCATCTGCGCCCCCCTGGACAGCTGGGTTTACAAATAGAAGATTTAACTAGTGATTTTTTCAGTTTGTTGTCGTTCTTCCAGGCTAAACGTACTCGGAATTTTGACTTTTTAATGACATGTTTTACTTTCCATAGGAGCTGTTCATCTATATATGGTAGGGTTAGGAAACCGTCCCCTGTGTCCGCCTTCTCTTTTTGCCGGTCCTCCCTCTCCTTACTTCTTTTCTTGCCCCTCCCCCTCCCTGCCCTGATCCTAGATCGCTGAACTTCTCTTAGCAGTCTCCTGAGAATCCCCTCATTGTACCCATTTTCTGACAGTAGGTTCCATATTTTGTCTATGCTTCTATCCTCCTTTTGTTTGTTAGATGAGTTATTGTATGCTCTATGAAACATGTTGCGAATAATATTGTGTTTTGTGTCCTTAGGATGAGCTGATGTTGAATGTAGAATAATGCCCGAGTTTGTTGGCTTGATATAAATTTCTGTTTCTATTTTCGTTATGTTGTCGCAGGTTTCTACCGTCACGAAGGTATCTAAGAAGGGGACTCCTTGTCCATCCCCGCTGTGTTCTAAGGTAAATGTCAAATTGGGGTGTTGTCTATTCAGGAAGTCTAAGAAGTCTTCTAGCGCCTGCTGTCCAAGTGTCCATATTCCTGCGTAGTCGTCGATGTAACGAGCCAGGAAAGCTGGTTTCAAGGGAGATGCTGCTAATGCTTTTGTTTCGAAATGATCTAGGAATAAAATTGCGAGAGGAGGTGCGCAGGGGTTTCCCATGGCTAGTCCCAGTTTTTGGCGGTAGTAGGCATTGTTGAATGAGAAGACGTTGTCCCTGAGACTCTGCTCTAGGAGGCTGCAAATGTCTTCCTTAGATAGTCCAAATGTGTCAATACTATCCCCATGGTCCTCTAGTTTGTATCTCACTGCATCGACAGCTTCATCTACTGGTATACTACCATATAAATTGACTACATCGATGCTGAAGAAGATGCTGCCCTCCGGTACCCCGTGCTGTTCTACATGTCCCGACACCTTCTCTAAGTAGTCTCTGGTATCCCATAAGTGAGTGGGAACAAATTTCAGTAACTGCTTTAAAATCCTTTCCAAGAGACACGATGTTTTTTCCGTAGGGCCACCACATGCCGAAATGACCGGTCTGAGGGGTACTGAGGGTTTATGGTCCTTAGGTAATCCGTAGAAGACGGGCGTCCTACTATGCCCTGGTGTCAGCTCTTTGATAGTTTTTTTCAGGAAGTTTGCCTCGAGTGGTATTTAAAAGGTTTATTTTAGCTTTAGCTTCAACTTGAGGGACTGGGTTTTTCTCGATACTTTCATAACTGTCTCTGTCATTTAGCATGGTTTGGGCTTTAGTCAAGTAGGAATCTTTGTCCAAAATCACCAACCCCTTACATTTGTCACTCTCTTTAATGATTACACTATCGTTTTTTGCAAGGTCTTTGATAAACTGGCGCTGCTCTGTGTTGACATTTTCTTCACCTACTTTATGGTTTTTAAACGTGCGGATTATATCATCCTTAAGCTTCTGTAAGCCCATTTCTGTATCAGCACTTGAGGGTTCAGGAAAGCTCTTACCTACATCCGGAAATCTAAAGGAAAGATTTGGCGCACAACCGCTCTGCTGCTGACCTTCGCCGCTGTCTCGGTCTTCCATCCCACCTCGTGTTGTCCGATCCGGCTGCCCAGTCGGTTCTCCTCCGCCTCCCGTCTGAGCTGTCCCCACTTCTGTAGTCGTCGTCCGTGCTTGTTGTAGAGAGGTGGCGTCCTCAGATGGTGTTCCCTCTCGTGTCGTAGATGGTGTCCTCGCTCTTGCCGTAGGTGGTGTCCCCGATCTTGTCGCAGATGTGGTCGGCTCTGCCTCAGATGTGACCGGCTCTGCCTCAGATGTGATGTCACCGGTAGACCTGTTGTTATGGCATCTTGTTATCTTGTCCTTCCAGCGTTTTGCATAGGCAAATCGTTCTGCTCCCTTCTCGACTTGCAGCAAGACTGCTTTGGACACAGTCTGTGTGGTGGCAAAGTTCGGACCTTTTGCCAGTAGCGAAAGACCCGAGGCATCAAGTTCCAGAGATGACATATTCTTGACCCTTTTTTTCTACTGCTTGCGGATCTACGATACTCGTACCAGTATGTTTCTCTTCAGTTTTGGCTTCCAAACTTCTGAACTTCTTCAATACTCTTGGCCTATTTTCGCGGATCGTGATATCAAATATGTTTGCACATGTCGAAGATATGTATCTATACCTGTCTCTGTCTAGGTAGGAACCTATCGACTCGAACAGACGTGCCCTCTGTCTCAATAAGAAGGCCCTCGATCTGAAAGTTTCAGAGATCGCCTCGTTCAGTAGTGCCTTCGCGAAATTGGCGGATCGTGTCGTAATTCTGGTGTTATTTTCGAAGATATGGTTCACTGGACGCATAGCATCTTCAATGAAGCGTGGTACTAAGTCGTTTTTTCGGCAGGCGATTAAGAATTCGATGCGTATTTCCGTTTTTGCAAGTTTTTCAGGGTTTTTCAAAGTTTCAGCTAGCTTCTTCTGTCGGTCAACATTCGGCTCGAAGTTGCGTAAATTGGTTAGAGCTGCTGCGAGGAACATTATTCTTATGATTAAAACCATTAGGGTTGATGACCTTAACCTCGATGTATCAAAACGTTAAATTACCGATAGACTGTATTGATATTTCGGCCACAGGCCTTTGTCAAAATTACATATGAGTGAATACAATATTTACATGGATGACAATGATACAAAATATGTGCATCGAATTCGTCGCAAAGTTTTAAACATTTTCAGGTAATTCTCGTGATCACATTTTTCGCAACTACCTCCATCTACGTGTCGGCGATTTTGCACTCCTTAGCTAATCATACATCTAGGTAAAGTTACAATCATACGCAAACAGACGCAATAAGCACACCTTTCTAATATAGGCAATTTTATACAACACATCACATCCCCCCCCCCCCTAATGTATGTACATTCATATGCAAACGCAATCATAACTGAAGTTCATACCCTACACTCTCTGAAGCTGAAGCTCATACACATCACCACAAATCATACTATCCTCATGCTTTCTATCCGATATACATACGACACAATCACATCTATAACTCTACACAGTTCTTTCAAAGTAAGCACTATACCGCACGCATAATTGGCCATGAAGATCCCTGGGTATTTAAAGAAGGCGTCACTCCCCTAATCATAATACTTTCAGCAATCTTTCTATCTGGGTGATCCTGGGCTCTGTAAAGGATTTTTAAATCTAGAAAATCTGGGTCGGTAAGAATATCGTCTTGATGGTGCACGTTTAAGATATGATCTCCAAAAGGGGTGTTGGCGGTTTTGTTTATGGCGTCGCGTCGATGTTCGTTGTAGCGTAGTCGGACTGGGCGCATTGATTCCCCCACATAGGATCCTCCCCTCCCCTGTTGTCTGCATCGCTTACAGCGGATCTCATATACTACATTTTTTTGGGTGCAATCACCTTTGAAGCCTGACCTGCAAAGATGGCATCTGCGCCCCCCTGGACAGCTGGGTTTACAAATAGAAGATTTAACTTTTGATACATGGTATAGGGTGCAACATGGTGTCGGGTCGGGTCGGGTCGGGTCGGGTCGGGTCGGGTCGGGTCGGGTCGGGTCGGGTCGGGTCGGGTCGGGTCGAGTCGAGTCGAGTCGAGTCGAGTCGAGTCGAGTCGAGTCGGGTCGGGTCGGCCGCTTATATGTGATACAAAATCCCGTATTCAGTGAGGACTCGCGAGCGCTTCGCGCCCGCTCGTAATAATATTTTGCTCCCACTTTCTGGACTCAAACTATTTAACTCTGGACTCCTCTGCTTTACTCTTAACGAACATGCAAACCCTTGCAAACTCTCCATTAACCCACACATTACTCTTTGGACACTCTTTGGTTACTCTTTGGTTACTCTTTGGTCACTCTGTGGACACTCTTTGGTTACTCTTCACTTACTCTATGGACACTCTGTTTGTCTCCTTCCGAACTCTTCATTTACTCTATGGTTACTCTCCGAATACCTTTATCTCCTTCTCGTGCAACTGTCAAGATACAGCTTTTAAAAACTTGCATAACAATGAAAGCATATCTACAGGAAAATTACATATTTTGACACATGTTTATTTGTTTTAAAAAACATGCACAAACAATGCACATTTCACAACTTAAGCACGACGGAACATAAATACGGTGGAAGCTACGGCGAAAATGTCGGCGGACAACTGGGACACAGCATGGAGATACAGCCGGGAACAGCGTAATGGCTCAGCAAAAAGTCAATCACATAACGGTACGGACATGCGTCGCGTCTTAGCTGCACGAAGAAGTCCTTGATCCCTCCACAGTTGACATATCCTCGGCTAGAGCAGCGCGCAGTTCTTTTTCACAGCCTCAATGGCCGAATTCGGCGGGAATGCTCATTATGATAAAAGCTTCCACAAAGTATCAGGGGCCCGGGAACAGGGGGGCAGCGGGGGCGCTTGCCCCCCCCCCCCCAACATCTGGACCGGGGGGCGGCGCCCCCCCCAACTTTGGTGAGCGGAAGTTTCCCTAAAAATGAGCTCTTTCAATTTTCTTCACAAAAAGTTCTATAAAATATGAAAGCCTCTTATATAAAATTATTATTTATTATTATATATATATATTTAAAAAATAAAATAAAATAAGAAAGTCACTTTCATTTTTTCCGTTTTCTTTTATAGCATGTCATTAGTATTATTATTATATAGCTTTGCCTGTATAGCAGTATCGTATACCTTTCTTTTCCTTTTTCCATTGTGTCCTATGAGATATAATGGAAAACTTCGGTAGCAGTACATTTGGTAGCAGTTGTCTGCTTGGCGCGCGTTAAAATAACGCACTGACGGCGATAAACATCTGCTGCCTTTTGTTTATAAGTTTATCCCACGTCAACGTTACGGATGCGGTCAAACTGGCGTTTGGCCCTCTAGCTGTCCTCTCTGTCTGTCGACGGGGCGGCAATTGCAAGCAAGAGTTATCGTAAATGTCGTAGGTTACCGTGATACGGTGATGAAGTGGTCGGTGCAGCCCACACTCGCGGGCTTCTTCAAGAAAAACAAACGTCAGGCGTCAGGTACGAGTATTTTATCAGACGACCGGCGGGTTTACAAAGGCATACGGTTCATAGTAGGAATAGGAAACGGGGGTGGCATGACCCCCACTTTTCATATTTTTGTATTGTTATGTTAACCCGCGCTGTGCCAGGGGCGGGGCGTTTAACGCCCCCCCCCTAAGGTTTTTCGAGGATAGCGAAAAACGGCGGCGCGCCGTTTTTGCCGTTTCAAAAACGGCGTACGGCGCACAGCGCCGCCGTTTCAGCCGTCTTTTTGGCAACACCTGCTCGGGCATCAATTACCCACATTGTGTGCAATTCTTGACCACAGGTCATCTCAGGTCAGGTCACGTGACCACACCTCCAAATAAGTTTGCGGTCGTACCACAGCCACAGTTTTTGGCCGATCGGTTTCCAACTTACAGGATTGCATCAGGTCATAGATACCTACAATTCGAATATCTAATATGTTGTATATCGGTGACTTAAGGTCACCGGTCGGGTTATTTTCGTGACCTCCCATTATAAGTCAATGGTAAATATGAAAATGTTTCGTTTTCAGAGGATACGCATGATATCAGTCCAACTCCTTCTGGATCATGTTATCATAGGTTATTATTGATGATCCAGGTTACATTTTTGTTCAGTGACCCCTACAGGATCAGTCGAGGTCAACAGAGGTCCCAACACTTTTTTGTCAATAACTCTAGATAGAATGAAGATAAAGAAGTGAAATGGGCATCAATGTGTGTGTCTCGTCGAGACACGTCTCCCAATATGCAACATGACCTACCTGGGTCGCCACTTGATCTTGACCCGAGGTCAAATTTCTAAGTTGACCTAAACTGGTCCAAATTAAAGTGATTTGAAGCGCGTTAACGAGAGAAACATGATGGCGTCAAAATTATTGTCGTATCTTTATTAGGTAAAAAGTTATTTCCAAACGTTTTGCCAAAAAAATAGCTCTTTTCACATTTGATGACCTCTGGAGCCTAAACTATTGACCTCATATAACATTTGATGGCACGGCATGATTTATTATTTCAGGAGCTTTCCGTTGCTTTCTTCTGTTTGTTCCTAGCTATAATAGTTTCCGATATATTTGGGGGTTTCTGGAGAGACGTCCTAAAACTGGAAAATCTGACCTTTGGTGACCTCTGGTGACCTCAATATTGACCTGAACCAAAACATGGTAAAATAAATTCAAAGTGGTTTTTGATGAGCTTTCGAACCGTTTCGGTTTTCCAATGAGGAAAATTTGAGAGCGAAAAGGTGCACCAAGATGAGAAGTGAGAAGATTGCGCAAAAAAAAATGGCTTCGCCCCCCAACTTTAAAATCGTTCCCGGGCCCATGCAAAGTATTGCAGGTTTCGGAGCAGGCAAGTCACTATCAGGTTGAGTACATAAGCTGCTATGACGATGAGGAGGATGACACTCTGCAGAGGCACAGTGGTAGCGACCTGGATGTTTTCCCACGACGATTGCGTAGTCCGACTTCCCTTGCACAATCGCGGCCGCGCCATTGGGTGTATATGGAAGCGTTCAAAGTTGTAGCATTCAATGCTTGTACCATACAAAACAGCACCGTCCAACGCTTGCGACATCCAAATTTCGCCCGGGTAGGGAACATCGTCATGAACCAAGCTAGCAGCAGCCAAACTCGTGGTATCCAGTCACATACAAAGTAGTGGCAGCCAAAGCTTGCGGCCTCCAAAAATAGAACACCGAGGACATCTACCTTCCGGGAACTATTGGTTCAAATATCGCCCGGTAGATGTCTCACCATAGCCGGTGGAGCGACGAAACGCTAGTTGAGTAATGTCTTTCGACAGAGGGGAGTGGTGTACAGTGGAACCCGGCAGCGTCAGGGGAGCCGCTGCGGCGGCGGAGCTCCGCCGCCCGCGGGGGTCTCAGTCGCTCGCCCGGCAGCGCCGGGCTGTGCGTGCTGGCGGTAGCCTTGCCTGCTGACGGGAAAAATGTTCGCTTCTGCTGGGCCATGGGAACCGTAGGAGCCCGCATATTTCCTTCGTGTTTTAGCTGGGTCTGCATTGATTTGGGTATGACGATTTTAGTGAGTATATTTTCGGTACATATGGAGCATATGGTATATATTATCAGGGTGTTTAGCTGTTTTGCCAGCTGGAGTAGGGATTTTGGACCTCGCTTAGATACGGTAAGTATATGTATGTACCTACACACCAGTAAAACGCCCTTATTGGATCGGGAACCGGGCGGGCGATTCTTCAACGTTCTTTTCCAATGTGAAGGAGCACTTTGTTTTGTTTTGACCTCAGTTCACCTAAGATGACCTTGTAGGGGTCACTGAGCAACAGTTGCATAGGGTCATCAAGAATGAGCTATACAAACATGATCCTGAAATAATTGGTCTGATGTAATGCGTATTCTCTGAATGGGAGGGATTTGCATATTTTCATATTGACATAATGGGGAGGTCACGGAACCGACCTGACCTTACGTCACAGATATACACAAATCCAAGATATGCGATTTGTAGGTACTTAAGCCTAATTCAATTATGTGAGTTTAAAGCTGCTCGGGACAAACACTGTTGCCTGGGCCCGAATGTTATTTTTGGGGGAGATAGGGTCACTTAATGCGACCTGGTGACATGACCTGAAGTGACCCGAAGTAAAAAACATTGCAAAATGTGTTTAATTGATGCCCGAACAGGTGCATGACAATTTGCTACAAAGACTAAGACAGAAAATCTGACAACAGGTTATCATGACCGATCAGTAAGCTGTTTGAACATAAATGCATCAACATAGTCTAACAATGTCACTCACACCAATCGTTTTTGCGCTCTTTAATGAGACAGTGCGTATTTCCCAGAAAAACCGGCTTGCGAACCTATACTCAAATACACAATGCATCCTGCTCGATAGAGACTGGTACGGTTTTGAATCATGCCACTTGTAGCCAGTGCAATATAGACCAGTAGAATACAACTAACAGCCACTGAATCGGCTCCAACGACCACCGTCGTCACATGGATGCTCAAAATGAGAGCTCAAAATGAGACAGTGCGTATTTCCCAGAAAAACCGGCTTACGTACCCATACTCAAATATACAATGCACCTTGCTCGATAGAGACTGGTACAGTTTTGAATCATTCCACTTGTAGCCCAGTGCAATATGGACCAGTAGAATACAACTAATAGCCACTGAATCGGCTCCAACGACCACCGTCGTCACATGTATGCTCAAAATGTTCGCGTTTAAGCCGGCGATCCACTAATAAAACGTCTCTTGGGTTGGTTTGAAGCTGTACAATGACATCGGTTACTCGAGGACTAACAAAACCCGTGCCCTCCCGTCCCGCCGAATTCTGGTAGCCGTTAGGTGTTGATGAAAGATAAATATGGGGTGATGATGTGAGGGCGGCAGACCCAGGGCGGGCGGGTATCACATTACACCGTGAGAGAACGCGCCGTGGTGCCGCGGCGCGCCGAGCGCCACCGTACGTGTTAGGTCGCTTTGCTAAGTTGTTAAAAGTTGGAGTGTGACTCTGCGATATGATTGGCCTTAACGGTTTGCCCGGCTTCTGTTTTTACATTGCCATATGCATAACCAGGAGAATACTCACCGGTTATGTTGACAAAATGTACACCGCCATTCACCGCATTAGCACTGACAATAGCACGATTCACTTTAGCCTTGAGTGCATTAGTAGACCTTACTAGGTGCTTTGATAGGTGCAAACTTGCTTTCGTCTCCCAGTATGTTCTGAATTTTCTGTAAATACTCATCGCGATCGAGGATGACGAAAACAGAAGACTTATCGGCCTTCCGGATGCCAATTCTTTCATCTTCTCTGAGCTGTTTTGCTGCCTCTCTTAGCTCTTTCGTCAATTAGCTCACTGCGAATTGCCCCGTAGTTTAGCGCCTTCACATATGAGCTCATTACGCGAATTCGGACTAACTTCAACTTTCTTATCTTTTTCAAGTCTGAGAACATCTTGGTAGAGAAGTTCTAACTCCGCCTTCTTCTCAGTCAAATTGGTGGGCGATTGAGTATGGCAGTTAAGTCCAAGGTTTAGGAATTGATGCTGCGCTTCCAAACTTGCTTTCGTCTCCCAGTATGTCCTGCATTTCAGTATGTTAAGTCCAAGGTTTAGGAATTGGTGCTGCGCTTCGGTGAGATGCACAGAAGACAGATAGACGTAGCCGTGCAAATGTTCCAAGAAACTTTCACGCATATATGGCGGCGATCTCAAACTTCGTGAGAGCTAGCAAGGCGACGTCAATCTGTCTTCTGTGCATCTCACCGAAGAAGTCAATGGGAAAATATACAAATGCTTCTTTTTCAGAGAATATGCCTTACTTAGATCAGGTCAATTATTTCGGAATCATGTTATTTTAGCTAATTCTTCATGACCGAAGTTCAATTGTTGCTCAGTAGCCTCTGAAAGGTCAGCTGAGGTCATCTTAGGTCACCAACACTTTTTTTTGTCAATAACTGGTGATCGAATACAGATAGAGACGTGTGAATGACACCACTGTGTTTGTCTCGTCGAGTCGCATCGCCCCATATACAACATGACCTACCTGGGCCACCAAATGAACTTGACCTGACGTCAAATTTTGAAGTTGACCTAACCCGGTGTTGACGAGACAAACACGATGGTGGTAAAATGGCTCTATGTTTAACCAATTAATAGTTATTCACGCAAAACCTTTTCGGAAGAAAATTAAATCGTGACATTCGGCGGCCTCTCGACCCTAAACTTTTGACCTAAGCTAACATTTGAGGACACATACGCATACGGCGATTGCTCTTTAAAGCTTTCGATTGCTTGTTCCGTTTTTTTCCAAACTGTCATATTTCTCACGATATTTGGGGGTATCTGAAGTACAGTTCTAAAACTGGCAAATCTAACCTTTGATGACCTCTGGCGACCTGAATATTGATCTGAGCCAAAACATAACCAAATAGGCTCTACATGGGTTTTGACGAGCTATCGAACAGTGTTTTGGATTCCGGATACTCCCTATAGGAGCCTAGTTAGAAGGGGGCGTTTAGAGCCCCCCCCCCCCCAGGCACGGCGCGGGTTAAAATACATCGGTTTGTATTTTGCAGAATCTTCCATATCAACCGTCTCAAGAGCCCATGTAACCTGTTATTACGTGAAGGGTCCTACGACCGGCATATGGCCCCTTCAGGCCAGTCAATGACTCTCTCATGCCTAGCGAGGACCTCTCAGGACTGACAAGGACTGACAATGAGATACACTGTGTTCTCACGGTGTATCTTATTGTTAGTCCTAGTAAAACTCCGGGGGGGAGGGGGGGGGGGGGGCGTAGCGTTTTACCCTTGTCGCTATGTTTATGGCTTTGTGCCGGGGGCGTTTTACCTCTGGTGGTCCGGGGGCGTCCAGTTCCACGCCTCACAATCAAGTTTGTTGCCACATAGCGACGAAATACGCCATTGGTACTGCAACATGTTGGAACCGCAAGAAGAAAGTTCATAAAGCCTAGACATTAGTAATAGCCATTTAACTGTATTGACTCAAATATACCAGGCAAGACATTCAGCGGTGTGACCAGGATTTGGCCAAGGGGGTCCCGAATCCCATACTTTATTCCAGGGGCCCTTTCAGCTGAGAGGGGCCCCAAGCGAATTTGAACGGCCCAGTTTGTGAAAAGTGGACAGCGTGTTATCCGACACTTCTAAGCTAACCAAGCACGGGTAGTACAATGCCTCGTATCGTATATGGCATGTAATAACTGTGCTGGAGGCATTTGTCATTGACTATCATTACGCAGGATAACAGTGATGATAATGTCCCTGATGATCTAGTGACCAAGGGCGTCGCCGTACGGGGTGGCAAGGGGGACACCATCTCCCAGTCGTCAGGCTGTGGGGGATTCCCCCCCCCCTCCAGTTTTGGAGACAAATTCATACTTTGTTCGGAATTATTGCTGTTTCCAATATCGTAAAAGGCACTTGGAAAAGAAGTATCAGGGCAATGGAAGAATGGAAGGCACCAGGACGATATTTGTACTTTTCTTGAGGGAATTTGGCAGGAGTTTAAATGGAATTTCGGTAGCAGTAAAATCTGGCACATTATCCCGCGCACTGCGGGGGGTTGATTTCCGCCCCCTCCCCCCTCAGGTTTTTCAAAGATAGCGAAAAAACGGCGCAGAGCAGCGCCACTGGGTTTCGCACACCTGTCAGGACATCAATTGTGCACACTTTGAGAAAAAAATAACCTCGGGTCATCTCAGGTCAGGTCACCAGACCAGATCAAGTGACCCCACCTCCAAAAATGTTTGCAGTTGTGCCAAAGCCAGAGTTTTTGACCGATCAGTTTGAAACTTACAGGATATCATGAGGGCATAAGTACTTACAATTTGTTTATCTCGGAATTTTGATATCGGTGACCTAAGGTCAGGCCAATTTCGTAACCTCTCCATGATAAGTCAATGGGGAAATATACAAATGCTTCCTATTTCAAGGATATGCATGATATTAGTCCAATTACTTCTGTATGATGTTATTATAGGATATTCTTGATGATCCAAGTGTAATTTTTGTTCAGTGACCCCTATTAGGTCATTTAAGGTCATGTGAGGTCACCATCACTTTTTTGTCAATAACTCCCGACATAATGCAGATAGAGAAGTAAAACAGACATCAATGTGTTTGCCTCGTCGAGACACGTCTTTCCATATGCAACATGCCCTACTTGGGTCACCACTTGACCTTGACCTGAGGTCAAACTGTTAAGTTAACTTAACAAGGTCACTATATATATCATTCGAAGCGCCTTGACAAGATAAACTTAATGGCGTAAACAGTTTTTCGTTATCTTGATTAAGTAAAAAAGCTAATAGCAAAAAACTATTTATTAAAAAAAACGACATTTCTTCCCTTTTTGACCTCTGGAGCCTCAAATATTGACCTGAGATCAAATCTGAGGACACCTTAGCGATTGTAAATTTCACTGGCTGGCGTTTGCTTTTTCCGTTTGTTTCTAACTAGCATCGTTTCTGAGATATATGGGAATTTCTGGAGCGATGTCCTAAAACAGGAAAACTGGAAAATTTGACCTTTGATCTGGTGACCTCAATTTTGACCTGACCTAAAAGAACACTGAAATACTTTCGATAGAACATGTATGGAGCTATCAAATGCCTTTTTCCGCTTCCCGCTACGTAGCGAGTTTTCGAGATCTCAGGGGGGGGGGGGGCGGAAATCAACAGTTGCAGTTCGTGTTCGGCGCAAAGCCGGTTTAAGACACCAGTGCGCGGGTTAAGACACCAAATGTGCCCTATTTGTGTATTTGTTTAGGCACACTTTGTGCTTGTTGAAAGGAAACAATGGCAGTGTTTAGGGTCCTTCGTCCCTGTCGCAGTCCATATCTCTGTTGTGTTTCAACCAAGTTTGAAAGAAAGGGAGCTAACATGGTTATCAGATGTTCAAGTACCAGAAGAAATCGAAAATATATTGTATTGAATAAATTCACTACAATACGTACCTATAGGTAAACATGATCAATAAGACAGATATATAAATGCAGTATTTGGTAACCAACATGTCATGTCATTCGCTTTTGCATTCCTGGTAACAGAGCGGAAAGGTCAGTTTCAATTTGTCAGTGTTTTATTCCGGGACCCGAACTCGGAAACCTATATATTCAAAAGCTTCTGACTACATTTTTGTTTTGTTTAAATACAAGCCAATGCTCGGCCCAAATGCGTTCAAAGTATGCAAAGCGAGGTAATTTTCGGATAACTACATCATCCATTACTTCAAGTACATGAGTAATTTCATCCGCATCCGCCTCGGCCAGCCGTCCACAAAACGACTACCCCGCATAACGAGCCGGACGGTCACCGAATCCAGCGCTATCCGTCCTCCTGGTACAGATACGGGCACCCGGGTCGGTCAGCACGCATAACAGTGAGATGCGCTGAGCATATGAAGAAGATAGAAAACAAACGCCAGTGACGTTGCCTTGTATCGCACCACCGACCTCCTAAATATATAGCAAACACCCTGACCCCCATTAGGTCATTACCATTGAGCCAGTGTCTCCCGAAAGCAAAAAGCTAGTTCAGTGGCAGCCGGGAGGCGCCTACGAGTTCTGATATTCACGTCATATTAATAATAATTAAAATTGCAGACTATTGCTATCATGGATGGACGCAAAATTTGCATACGATAGTGTGACCCTGCATCCCCACTAAACTGCCAAATTTCGCGGTTGTGACTGCAGGGTGCGCGCAGTCATTGGGGCGACATCCGAACGGACAGCGGACAGGTGGCTGCCACTTCTCGTCATTAGTATGAAATAGCTCTCTATGTAACAAGAACAACCGGGTTATGTATCAACTTGGGAAGCGAATCCCAAACAGATTGTTTTAACATTTTTGTTTTATAGAGCTTACATGTGTGGTGATTTAATTGTTGAAAATGTCTGTCATGATTGCCTGTCATTGCCTATCGAATAATGCTACATATATTTTTTTAACATTCTACCGTGCATATTTCCGAAGAAGTTATTTTTTCACCGGTTCCAAATTACAATAGAATAAATAAAGCTGGTACATACAATACAAAATTGAGTTCCTAATGATACATTATTAAGTAAAAACTTATTTGCCTTCACATTTTCGCGAACTGATGAGCTGTGGATTTTTTTACTTCCGTGGAGCCTTTTTCACCGGCTGTTTTTGAATTGATCAAAAGAGAAACACTCTGATATGTGGCTGACGTAAAGAACGATGCACTTCTCGGCCTGCACAACAGTGAGCTAAAGGCTTCTATTTGAGTTTTGCTTTTCTCTGGGTATGACCGCCTTCCCAGTGGTGCAGCTCCACTGCAGTGAAGCTGTGCTGGTGCACTGATATGAAGCAGAGGATGTGTACACAACTTAGTGAAAAGTGTGATCTCCAGAGGGAAGTTCATGAAGATAAAGGTCTATATTTTTGTACAAAACAAAGACAAGGAAACTTCGGTGCATTGAATATGTGTGTTATTTCAATGGTAGTATTTATTTATTTATTTATCTATTGATCACCAACAGGTCAATAAACCCACTAATAGGTGAAGTCAGGGAACAAGACAAACCAAATACACACGAAAATATGCAATACTAAAATACTAAAACCACATGACAACCAATCATCAATCACCAACATCAAACGGGATTGTCTCTCACATATTGTATCACACTTGCTCTGAAGCAGTGTTCGACACGGGCCCACCAGCCCCCGGCCCGGCCCGGTCTAGGCCCATGAACACCAAGCCCAGGCCCGGTCCGGCCCGTTCAGATATCAGATAGCAGATATCAGATATCATTATTTTCACAAAATTTTCAATCATTATCCTACCAGGCCCGACCGGGCCTGGCATATTTACTTGTGTCCTAGCATATTTACTTGTATACTATAAATGTGAAGCAATGAACCAACTATGCTAACCCCCCCCCCCCAAAAAAAAAAAACAGCCACAGCAACAGTGTGTTGCTGTGTAAGTGAACTGCTGGTTAAAATATTTTTAAGCTGACCTGAGCTTGCGCGCATTACTTCAAAATTATCCGCCCAGGCCCGTCCAGAGCCCGGTGATTTCCTTGAAGTTGAGGACCGGCCCAGGCCCGGCCCATGGACCATAGGGCCAGCCCGGCCCATGGCGAACTCTTCTCTGAAGCTAGCAAACATTGCGTGGAACGGATCAGCAGCTTGTAATCTTTCCACATGTGCATTGAATCCCAATACAGCCCGTCGGAATAGCCCTCGCTTAGTGGTCTCCTTGTTAGCCTTGTGAGCGGACGGAACATGAATCAGTTGCGATGGTGCGGCCCTGGTTCAACGCCGTGGTACGTGGAGTGGGAAGCAGCCGAGCAGAAAGGCGGAGTGGCGGAGTCGGATCGGAATAGGATCAAGTATAGGAACATGAACTGCTCCACTGCCTAAACAGATCTCTTAATTATCCCCACGGTCGCTTTTCACGTGCCACGAGTCATGTCTGCCACGTCAGTTGTCACTAATGGGGAAAGCAGCGTGGGAGCGCGCCCAGTAGAAGAGGGGAGAGGAACAGGGGTCAGGTTACCGGGCACACGGCAAAAGGTGCACGGGGGGGGGGGGGACGGCTGGCGGAGAGGCGCCTGGCCACTACTACTAAGCTTCGGTGCATTGAATATGTGTGTTATTTCATTGGTAGTATAGGATCATTAACTGCTCCACTGCCTAAACAAATCGCTTAATTGTCCCCACGCTCGCTTTCCACGTACTCCGAGTCATATCTGTCACGTCACTAATGAAGAAAGCAGCGTGGTAGAGGGGAGAGAAACAGGGGTCAGGTTACCGGGCACACGGCAATAGGCGCGCACGCGGGGGAACGGCTGGCGGAGCGGCGCCTGGGTCAAAACCGGACCGTCCCGTTTAGAGGCGGTGTCTCTATATTTCGATAACGCCTGAAGTTAGGGGGCGGAAGTTTTTGAAGCTATGTCAGGACGTGGCTCTCCCCATGCGACCAGAAAACTGTTGATCCAGCCCATCTAGAACACACCTTGGTACTTACGTAATGGGTTAACTATTATATTTATGTATTACTATTAAATTATTGATATATTAAATTTTTATAATTAATCATCACAATTAATAAATAATTAATTATAGAATAAGAAATTCGTTAATTAAATCCGTTGCAGACTATGGTCACTAGCGGATCCAGGAGGGGGGGGGGGGGAATTGTGGCCATGACCCCCCCTCCGAACCGCCTGAAATCGGCACAAAATTGATACATTTCCTTACATAGAAGACAATCTAAGCAACTTTTACAAAGGAAAGTTTTTGTTTAATCAGCTATCAATGCATAAACAAGCAATTTTTGTATTCTCAGAGTTGTGTGTTTTCAGAGTTGTGTGATATTTTTTTTTGGAATTTGCCCCCCCCCCCAAACCACAGTTCTGGATCCGCCAATGACTATGGTGGTAGTAGTAGTACCATAAGCTAGTACCATGAGGTTTACCGGAATGGGCCGGTAATCGCATATCGAAACGTGGCAGCTAACGCCCATCCTCGTGAGCGATTTTCTTGGCCTTAGCAACAAGTGTCGTAGCTTTAAGCCCAGGCTATGCGTGATTTCCTGAAAATCACGTGCGTGTTATCCGTGTTGTCGGGATTTGCGTGGCAGAGAAAGTTCAGCTGATAGTAAATGCATTGGGTGAGCTACACTGGCACATCACGCAGATCCCGGATGAAACGTCAAGGAAATTCCGCAGACCCGTCACGGACGGAACGATGAAAAGTTCAAAATTCTGAACTTGTTGTCGTGTTTTCCGAGATTGCGTGTTGCAGGGTTTTTATCATTTTGCTTGATTTCGCGTATGTATGGTCTATACTAGACCTAAACATGAATAATTTGTGCTGAGTATCGTGGCGGAAGATGAATGAAGAAGCGTTTGAGGAAATTGTATGCAGTGGTTTATCGATTACAAAATATGCAGTGGTTTATCCATTTTCCTTGCGTGATTTGCTTGACCGGCAGATCCCGGACGTCAAGGAAGTTCTGCAAACACGGAGGACACGCGCGTGATTTCCTTGACAATCACGCATAGTGTAGCCTGGGCTTTACCATTAGCTTTCCCACGGTCTCGATCTAACACTCCCCATTCCGCCGGTCTGTACCAGCCACCCTCCTCTCCGCCCGACAGCTGCCGGCCGATGCGAGGCGACGTCGGGTCCAGTGTGGTGTCAGATGTCCATTCGCATAAACATATTCCACTGTAGCCGGCTTGCGTGTTAGAGTGACAACGTCATCACCACGCTACTCCCTCCATCTAGCGGGTTTCACTGCAGCTAGTAGTTCCAATATGACCGCGCCAGACAGTTTTGGATGGCGCAAGCTTGATTGCCACGGCTTTGTATGTGGCTGTATGCTACGGTTTTGGATGCGGCGAGAACCATTTTGGATGCGGCGAGTTTGGCTCATGAAGATGTCCCCTACCCGGACGAATTTTGGAAGTCGCAAGCGTTGTTGGCTGCGGTTTTGGATGGTACAAGCATTGAATGCTACAACTTTGAACGCTTTGATAGTTCCCCGCGCCATTCAGGCTCCTCCGTGACCAGCGCTGAAGACTAGCCTGATGCTCACACTGATGTTCACATGTGATGTTCACTGATGTTCAGACCACAACACTTTGCAAGCCGCAATATCCTTCTTGAAACCGAAGGAAACAAATGCATTATCTCCTAATGTTCACTAGTACCTCACTGCACCACCGTCCACCATTCACTGTTCACAACAGCTCACAGCATGGCGTCTGAATGACACGTTTCAACACGTTTCTGCTTGCCGTTAGAGTATCTCAAGAGTATTCACAAAGTAACTGGCGTGTTAAGACAGAGTATGTGGCGGGTAAATGTGGCGGGTAAATAGTATGTGGCGGGTAAAGGTCGTGTAAAGAGTAACAACAATGTTGGTATGGGGTAACAGTAGGGTATCCCAAGAGTAACGTATGTGTATTTTCAGAGTAAGTCGAGGGAATAAAGCTTACTCTGCGTTTACCCGCCGGTTAGTGTATATGCTGGGTACATGGAGGGTACATGGAGGGTACATGGAGGGTACATGGAGGGTAGATGGAGTTCCATCAGCTGGAGTTATGGGTAGGTTAGGAGTAACTGAAGAGTACTGTGAGAGTATGAGATGTAAGTAGAGTAAATGAAGAGTGAACAAGATTTTCAGTGCGTGTGTTCCTAGCTATCATAGTTCCCGAGATATTTGGCGGTTTCTGGAGCGAAGTTCTAAAACTCTTTGGATGGCCTCTGGTGACCTCAATATTGACCTGAGCCAAAAATATGAACGAAGAAGTTTCGAAATTATTTTTGGCGAACTATCGAACGGTGTTTTGTTTATTCTATTTATTCTCCATAGGAGCCGAGTTAGAAGGGGCGGTTACATAGGCGTAACCACCTTCCAAAAGTAGGTGGGGACGGAGGCACTTTGAATTCGATTATTTCCATGCAACGCCCATAGGCGTAATGTTAAAATCCGAAAATGTTACTGAGGACTGAACCCCAGTGACCTCAGTGGTGGTTACGCGCCTGGGCGTCTAGACCCCCCGCCCCCGGCACGGCGAAGGTGGCGCCGATCACCGGCACGGCGCGGGTTAATAGAAAACCATGTGTATCCGGAAGAAGAAAAAACATTTGAAGACCACACATCTGCAGTTATTCGCCGTTGTTATACGACGCTGGGTGGTCTCTCAAAAATGTCAAGTCACCTACCTGAAGAAGTACAAAACTTGTCATTGAATCTCTAGTTTTCCCACACATACTATACCAATCGTACTACCGTGTGGGCCGGATATACCTTAACGCAGCGTAAAAGACTTAAAAAAGTAATAAATCATGGTGCCAGGATAGTGACATGTGTACATCGCTCCGACACTGGCGGATCCAGCCGCCGGTTGGGGGGGGGGCACATCGGTGGGAGGCACTGGCGGATCCAGCCTCTCTCCGTGTGGGGGGCATCTTTTTGTGGCGAAAAAGTACCCCCCCCCCCATATTTTCTCCACGGATTTGGCCAATCACCTTATTTTGGTATTCGAGCTTAAGAAATTCACTTTTTAAATTCACAAAAATGTGGATTTTTTCCGAATTTAATTTGTATTTTTGGGGATTAAAAACCAAAAATTTCGGAAATCCAAGACAGATATTTTGAAGAGAATGTTATTTCCTGTATTTTGACTTTTTGTATTTGCAATTCGCTTCAAAACTCTTTTTTTCTACGATTCGTCAAACATTTATCGTTTTCCACCAAAAATGGTATGACATGACGTCATTAAAACGTTATTATCTCCCAAAACACTACATCAATTTCATTGAAAGTTGGTAAGAAGACTAAGACTTGATGCCGGATAAGGTACTGAAAGTTTCACGTTGATTTCTATCACAGTTTTCAGGTTATTGAGAAAATCCGGGAGGGGGCAGATGCTTCTGATAAGGTTTGAGCTAGAAGTACCTATCTCAACCTAGTTACAGGGACCCGCAGTTGATATGGTACACGCTAAGGTCCGGCTTATTTTCTCCTCTAGCGTATGTTTGACGGCGAATTAAGAAACGCCCATATATTCATTCAAACCGTATTACTGAGAGCTTCGAATTGATATGACGCATTGGCTCACCTTATCCGTTGGCTGCTTTTAACCCTATTCCCTGCGGGCGGCCAAAATTACGTTAACCTGCGGGGGGCAGATTCTGACCCCCCACCCCATAGATCTCAAGAACCGCTCGGTCGATTTCGATGGGGAAAAGGCCACTCGATTCGTCATAAGATCGTTCTTTTTGGACCCAAAAATATTTTTTTTGTTCAAAAATGGGGCCCAGGGAGCAAACACTACGAAACGTTTGGGTGTTTTTCGAAAGGTCATTGCGGCCATGTGGTTTAACCGATTGTCATGCCCTAAACGTTTTGGAGCTTCAAATGTGCTGGTCTTCAATATATAAAAAGACAAAAACCAAAAGACAAAATAAAAGGTGTATTCAGGGGATGTAAAATGGGGGGATTTTCTGATACAAAAATATGTGCTGTTCGTGATTGTTTGGGACGACATGAGCGTCACATGTGGGCATTATTTGCTGTAATTTGTTAAATGTAATATATTGCGCATAGGCGGATCTAGGAAAACAATGTGGGGGGACCGTAACGCTTTTTATCATCTTACTAAT
Organism: Chirona hameri; assembly: GCA_036785665.1. NCBI lineage: Eukaryota > Metazoa > Arthropoda > Thecostraca > Balanomorpha > Balanidae > Chirona > Chirona hameri. The sequence continues at coordinate 31,529 of JAXIVJ010005306.1, read as the reverse complement.
TTGAAGTTGGATATAATTTGAGGGAGGGTATTGCCTCCCATTTGTTGTACCTGAGTGCACATCTGACAACAACAACAAAAATGTACCATTGTATTGTATTGTATTGTATTGCATTACTGTCGTAGAGCAATCCACACATTTCGTGGCGATTACAGCTCAGTCAGGTAAAATCATGCAGGTACAAATCAAGCGAACACTCATGCCACTCATGTCACACTCATATACACGACGTAATCACCCGCAGCCACACGCAGTATCTCCGCAGTCAACATCGGTGTGTAGCGTCACTATTCAGTAGCACGGCTCTGACAGCGCGGGCGAGGCCGGCAGGTGGCAGCTGCACCAGGTCGGCTGGCAGGTCGTTAAGCAGCGCCGGGGCTCGATAACCGAAACGCCACTTACCGGTTTCGAGTCGCGGCCGCGGTAAATCGTACAGATGGTGGATCTCGCCCGGGCACGTGGATCACGTGGATCTCGCCCGGGCTTCACTGTTGGTTACAAACAGAGCTGCCAGTTCTTCTGGCTCACTGCGCTGTATGGCTTTATGCGCGGTGACGAGCGTATTGTAGTCGGCCATTCTTCTCGGGGTCATCCAGCCAAGCAAATCTCGCAGGTCTGACACATGGTCAAACTTCCGGCGGCCAAAAATAACTCTAGCGGCAAAGTTCAGGATTTTTTGGAGCCGGTCGAAATTCTTTTGTGTCCCGTTGCCGTATACTGTGAGGCAGTATCGGACCCACGAGACTACCAGCGCTATTACAATCGTCCTGATGACACCGTCGGGGAGACAATGACGTACGTGGGAAAGACCCATCAACACACCAACGCATCTGCGGCTGAGCTCGGACACATGAGCTTCCCAGGACAGGGTGCCATCAAAGACGACTCCCAGATTCCCCACCTGCGCGCACGGCTGCAAAGCTGCGTCCCGAAACTCTACTTTAAAGTCAGGCATGTTGCGTAAATTTTGACGGCTGCCGAACACCATGAGTTGTGTTTTGCTGGCGTTCACCTTGAGAGCCTGTGCACAGAACCAATCATTTAGTAACGCCAGCGAAGCCTCCATGCGCGAAATGAGACCCCTGAGGTCGCCCTTCGGACTGCTCACCAATACCTGAGTGTCGTCGGCATACTGAAAGACAGCTGCGTCGCCTGCGTACAGTGACAAGTCGTTGGAGAACACTGTGAAAAGTAATGGACCTAAAACCGAGCCCTGGAAGACACCCATGGTATCGGAGAGCGGCCGCGACAGCACCCTGCATCTGCACCCATCGTTCAGAGACACACTCTGTGTATGTCCCTGAAGATAGGCGGCGAACCAGGAGGTTTCAATAACGTGCTTTTGCAGTTTTTGAATCAAAAGTTCGTGATAAATCACGTCAAAACATTTGCTTAAATCAATTGCACGGCACAGCATTGAGATGTCCCCCCTATCGGTGGCGGTAAGGAGACGGTCTGTGACGGACAGAAGCGCGGTCTCGGTGGAGTGCCGGGGGCGAAAACCGTACTGTGATGACGCCAGAAGATGATTGTGGGAGAGATAGCTGTAGAACTACGGGTGAACGACTACAACTTTCATGATAATGGGGACTAAAAAGATGGGCAAAGGTCAAAAAAGTGTTCGGAGTGCTACCTACTATTACACGAAGCGATATTGCTACTTCGGTGTATAACACGTGTATCAAGACCTTGTTCTCAAATATTTTTCGCCACGCACAGAATTTAAGTGAAAATGCGTTTTCATGTTCCGTCTGTTAAAGGAAATAGTTCACCTTCAACATTAGCCCTCGCCCTATGGGGGGCCTGACAGGCCCCCCCCCCCCTCCTGAGGTTTTCTGGAATAACTTTTTACTCATGCGGTGGATCTTGCTGAAAATTTCGGTAGCTGAGTTGACAGCAATTATACGTAAGCTGTAAAAATTTATTTGAAATTGTTTGAGAAATTTGGGAAATAATAACGTTTTGATGACGTCATGTTGGTAAAAATAGAAATATTTGACAAATCGTAGAAAATACAGTTGTAAAACAGATTTCAAACACATTTTACCAAAGATACAAAATGTCATTCTCTTTAAAATGGCAATCTCAGATTTTCAAAATGTTGGGTTTTTGACCCCTAAAATGTAAAAAAAAAACTGATTGTTTTGGAAAAACCCCACAAAATCAAAATTTTCAAAGATTTTAGAAAAACCGGAATATTTGTGAGAGAACTGAGTATGGAAAATACTCATACCAAATTTCAAAGCAATATCTTCATTTCTGACTGAGTGATGGCTCCCTAAGTGTAAGAAACGTCATTTTTAACGTCATTTTTAAAAAAAAAAACTTTTTTTGACAAGATACGAACAAATAATTACCTTTTTCTGTATCTCTAAGCCAAAACTGGTCTAAGAACATGCCTTTTTATTTACATTTATCAATTTCTAATTTTGGGGTTTTCTGAAGAGCAAAATCGCTGTTCTGGACGTGGTAAATCCGAGGTCATTCACTTGACCTGGAAGGTCATCCGTTGACCTGAAACCTAAAAGTCGCATACTGTTAGATTCCTCTCATGACAGGCAACATGTTGGTTCTTACTGCATTGCTCTAAGTTGCTTGGTTCGGAAGTTAACAGGGGGGCCTGTCAACCCCTCCCCCCGTAGGGCGAAGGTGAAAAAAGCTCCCGTAGGGCGAGGGTTAGTTTTAAACTGAGATAGCAGTTTTGTAGCCCGTGCTGGGAAACCCCTATCTGCAAGTTTTCTTGGCTAAAAAGACTCCAGCCGAATATATTGGATTTTTTGGCAAAGGAATGCTGGTGAAAGAATGTGGTCTGGATCTATCCCGGGCAGATGCTATACCATCAGCCAATCAGCTTGCAGCTGGTGCTAGCAAGCGAACCGCCGGCCGCCGGTTGGCACATATCTAATGCAAGCCTATCCTTGCGCGACTACTTTCGAATCTGATTGGCTGAACCATTTTTTTTTTATTCGCGTGACGTCAGGACTCTGACTCAGAGAGTATGTGCATATTGCTTTGATAAACAATAATAATTTACGGCCTTCTGTCCTAAATCGGCGCGATATAAGGCCATTTTTGACAATATAAAAATACATTGTATTAAAAAATATAATCAAATCGTGTTTGGGAAAATTTTCCAAGGTGAACTATTTCCTTTAAGGCCTGTTAAATTATTTATGAATCATATGCGCTTCTGCCGATCTTGTGTGCAAAATACCTCGGCACAGCCACCTGCACGAAGACTGGCCATTGGCCAAAGTTCACCTCTGGCCCTGTGGGTAGTTGCGAAAGCTGAACATCTGATTCCACTCTGGTATTCCACTTTGGTATTCCACTCAATATGATAGCAGGCCTCTAAGATAATATAAAAAAGCTCTTTGATGATGAGCTTTTGGAATGTTATTGCTTTTTATTACCTGAGCATCATAAATTTCCAATTATTTAGATATGCCACTTGCTGAAAATGGCATCTAATCAAATTAACAATCTGATATACAGAACAAAATACATATTGCACAGCCAAATTTTGTCTCAACTAAAAAATGAGTATTGAAGGTGGAAATGTTGACAGTAATGTCCACTTTCTGCCAAAGAACACAGTGTCAACCATTATATTGTGTGATATCTTGCCTGATGTATGATAACCAGGAAAAATGGAATGCAATGCCTGAAATAGGTTATTACTTATTAGCAGTGTATTTTTTTTTACAGATATAATCAAAATATTTACCCTGCATTGAACACTGTAAGCAAAAATAGTTAGAGTTGGCACCAAGAAATAATATAAGATGAACCACATGACCAAGTGTGAAGTTCTATACCCCAACAAACATTTGCCAACCAGTCTACAAAACACAAAAAAAAATTGGGACAAGTTTAAACAGTCAAATTTTCACCCAAAATGTGATAGCAGGCTGCCACAATGGCAACATATCCAATGTCATGAATTCATATCACAGCGTTCAGTATAGCACAGTATAGCAACCTATCAAAGCACCCTACCAGCAAATATGTGTGGATAGCATGTGGGCCCACTGTGGCCACATGAGGGCATCATGCCTCCTGAGTGGGCCCACGTACTATCCACACGCAATTCCTGGTAGGGCAATTGGTCATTTTTGGTGTCTTATCAAATGTCATAAATTCATTCTTGTACAGCATTCTATCAAAGCAATGTGTCATTTGTGTGTCTTTTACGGAACTATTTCTACAACTGGCAATTACCTTCATAAGTCGTGAGCTTGTGTTGCTTCAGGAAGCCCAAAGGTGTGATTATATTACATGTTGAGTGAATTGAAAATGAACTTCCCCACCTTACTAGATGTGAGCCATGAACACGGTCCTAGGATTGCCTTTGAGCTAGGGTGCAGTGGAAAATTCTGGAAAAAAAAGTACAAAGAGTGGAAAATTCAACCAAAAACATATGTACCAGGCTTTATCAATACCAAGCTACCCGTCCACCAGAATTAGTTATACTCTATGCCAGTTCTTCCCAGCCTTTCCCTCCACAGGCTGTCCCTACTGTTACATTCATAAATCTGTATCAGTGTTACAATTATCCGGTGTGTTTAAAATTAAGGAGTGGAAAATTCACAGTACATCTTTGGATAAGGAGTGGAAAAATAGTATCTATAGGGTGCGATTTTCCACCCAAATTTACCAATGCCAGGACACATGCCAGGACCATGATCAGTGCTTGATTTGTTTTGCATTTCATGACATAGTGAGTGCAGAATGAAATGTTATTGTTGTTGCAAACTAAAATTTGCATGTTATATAATTGTTGTACCTGGAAAATAACCGAAGGTTGTAAAATTATGTGATACATAATATATTTAGCATTTTTGTGAGAACAGAACACAATTTTAACTACAATGACATTAAGAGCAATGGGCATCACATAGCCTAGTAGCTGTGGTGCCCTTAACACGTGCCCAGGGCCCTGTTTCACCAAGTGAATATATTCATGCCGTACTTCCGTAAAGTACGGCATCCAAAGTATGACAGTAATACTATTCTGTTTCACCACGGTAATATATTACTTGCCGTAGGGAATATATTCGAAGAGAAATATTCGCGCATGCACTCAGAGCCGCGCGCTGATTGGCTAGCGGGCGGCACTATATTTTCCGTCTGCAGACGTAAATAACGGAAAATATATGCTTATCTATATTTTTATATATATATATTAATATTTTGATATTGATTTATATTTTCATTTATATATAATTACAAGGTTTTAAAAGGATTTGTACTTATATTTATATTTTCTTGGAATGATTCACGCGGCGCCGGCATTCCAAGGCCGACAATGTAAACAAACAATCTCGTCGCCGGCTTTACCGTGCCTGGTGTAATTTCATGGCTGTTAGCTACTACCTATCAAACTTAAGTGGTTTCCTGTTGTTTTTTATGATTGACGTTAAAATTTAGATTGTTTTATTCGCTAAGGTAATTGTTAACACGCGCCCTGGAGGGCCTCTGATAATTACACGCCCTGGAGGGGGGGGGCGGATTTCGCCCCCCCCCCATGATCTCGAAAACCACGCAACGTAGCGACAAGCGGGAAACGACGTGAGATAGCTCGAGACAAGCTCTTTCGAAAGTATTTCGATACAAAAATTTCAGGTCAATATTGAGGTCACCAGAGGTCATCAAGGGTCAGATTTTCAAGTTTTCAAGACTTCGGTTCGAACACTCCCAAATATCTCGGGAACTATGATAGTTAGCAGCAAACGGAAAAAGCAATCGAAAGTCATTGAAAAATGCAATCGACATAGGTGTCATCAGATTTGAGCTCAGGTCAATAGTTTAGGCTCCAGAGGTCATCGAATGTGAAAAAGGTGAATTTGTTTTCAAAACTGTTTTCCCCAAATAACCTTTTACCTAATTAAGATAAAGCAAAAATGTTTGCGCCATCGCGTGTGTCTTATCAAGGCGCTTCGAATCATTTTCATGGTGACCGGGTTAGGTAAACTGAGAAATTTGACCTCAGGTCAAGGTTAAGTGGTGACCCAAGTTGGTCATGTTGCATATTGGGCGACGTGTCTTGACGAGACAAACATATTGGTACCGTTTTATCTTCTCTATCTTCATTATGTCGATAGTTATTGATAAAACCGTGTTGGCGGTCACAAAATTGACCTGACTTTAGATCACCAATATTAGAAATCCGAGATAAACAAATTGTTGGTATTTATGACCTTATGAAGTCCTGCAAAATTGAAACCGATCGGCGTAAAACTGTGGCTGTGGTACTACTGCAAACGTTTTGGAGTTGAGGTCATCACGTGACCTGGTCTGGTGACCTGACCTGAGATGACCTGAGGCCAAGAATTTTAAATAATACGGGAAGTTCATTTTTAAACAGGTATACAAAAAAACAGCGGCGCTGCTCACCGCCGTTTTTGCGCTATCCCTGAAAAACCGGAGGGGTGGGCGGATTTCGCCCCCCTCCCCCTCCAGGGCGCGTGTTAAGCGAATGCCTTCAGCGCCAGAGCAAGAGTCAATCGCCGGTGACTTTGCAAGTGGAGAAGTTCACGTTCGCCATTGTGCGACACGAACGCGGACCGACTTGCCATCAGTCCGAAGTACGGCCTTGGTCCGAAGTATGAAAACAAAAAGCTATGAAGATAAACTGCGGAAAACATTTGCTGAAGAAACAGCGTGGTGGCGTCTGGTAACAAGCTGTGTAGTGTGGAGATATGGGTGTGTTTTATCTTGACTATGACTGCGACAGCAGTTTAACAGAGGATAGCAGATCGAAACAAAAATCATATTCAAGCGAGATGCTGAGCGTTTTTGTAACTTGAAAATAAATATCCTTTGAAGATATCTTCCGTGTGTATCATGCGCTGACAAATATGTGTTGGTGACCGCAGCCTGTCGCGATTAGCACATCAATTAAGATACAATTTTCTTGTGAGTTTTGTGGCAGACGCACACTATTCTCCGCAATATTTCGTTTCAACATTATATTGGAATAATTGAGAGCTAGGTAGTTACATTGTTTTCATTTGATGATTCTGCTGCCATGGAAATGTAGGCTCATCAGGTTGATTTGGATTATTTATTAAATAAGCAGCCGTACCACGGGTGCTCTGATAGCGTAATTGATGAGCGATGGGACTTAGATCCGGTGGTCGAGGGTCTCGTCCGCTCCGCTTTTTCAGATATGCGGTTAAATACATACACAGTGAAAGACAAGCTTTTATTACGACCAACATACGAAATACCGTCCTTTCTATATCTACCGTCCTTTCTATGCAATTTCTTAGTAAGTATATCTCACCTAAATAGTTATCCGCAGACAAATCTGCATCACCGTTTGAACGTGGTTGAAAACGCGTGTTCTACTAATAGGCCCAACATGGCCTCACCAGCTTCAACTTCACCTTCCATTCTCCAGAACAACGATGCTCAAAACAGATGCCAGCAAAAACACCAACAGAAACAGTTGAAAATGCAAAAAAACGAACGACACAACAATGAATAATAAAACAATAAATATGCCCCTAAAATTCGCTGACCGTTGATGATTCAATAGCAATATAACCCGCACTGAGCTTGGCGCTAGTATCTAGGGCCAGTCTCTATGGCCTTGTCTAGGGCCTTGCTTGGCGCTGAGGATGCAAAGTATGCCACTAAAACTGGCATACTTTGAATGTAAGCAAACACGGCAATCAGCTGGCTAAAGAAGTAGATCGGCCGGTCGAAATGGAATATATTCCAAAAATGCCGTACTTTAGCTGTCATACTTTGGATGGCATAAGTATTCCAGTATGGCATTTGGTGAAACAGAATATGTCATAGTATGACAAAAGTGAATATGTACGGCACCGAAAAGGAATATATTCACTTGGTGAAAAAGGGCCCTGGAGGGGGGCGAAATCCGCCCACCCCTCCGGTTTTTCGAGGATAGCGCAAAAACGGCGGCGCGCAGCGCCGCCGTTTTTTGTATACCTGTTTAGAAATTAACTTCCCGCATTATGTCAAATTCTTGGCCTCAGGTCATCTCAGGTCAGGTCACCAGACCAGGTCACGTGATGACCTCAACTCCAAAACCTTTGCAGTAGTACCACAGCCACAGTTTTACGCCGATCGGTTCCAATCTTGCAGGACTTCATAAGGTCATATATACGAACAATTTGTTTATCTCGGATTTCTAATATCGGTGATCTAAGGTCAGGTCAATTTTGTGACCGCCAACACGGTGTTATCAATAACTATCGACATAATGAAGATAGAGAAGAGAAACGGTACCAATATATTTGTCTCGTCGAGACACGTCGCCCAATATGCAACATGACCAACTTGGGTCACCACTTGACCTTGACCTGAGGTCAAATTTAGCAGTTGACCTAACCTGGTCACCATGAATATGATTCGAAGCGCCTTGACAAGACACACGCGATGGCGTAAACATTATTGCTTTATCTTTATTAGGTAAAAAGTGATTTGGGTAAAACAGTTTGGAAAACAAAATCACCTTTTTGACATTCGATGACCTCTGGAGCCTAAACTATTGACCTGAGCTCAAATCTGAAGCCATCTATGTCGATTGTATTTTTCAATGACTTTCGATTGATTTTTTCCGTTTGCTGCTAACTATCATAGTTCCCGAGATATTGGGGAGTGTTCGAACCGAAGTCTTGAAAACTTGAAAATCTGACCCTTGAAAAAAAAAATTACCTCTGGTGACCTCAATATTGACCTGGAAAAAAAATAACGAAATACTTTCGAAAGAGCTTGTCTCGAGATATCTAACGTCGTTTCCCGCTTGTCGCTACGTTGCGTGGTTTTCGAGATCATAAGGGCGAGGGGCGAAATCCGTCCCCCCTCCAGGGCGTATAATTATCAGAGGCCCTTCAGGGCGCGTGTTAAACCCAAGTCATCATCATCACAACATTAAGATCAGGTGGAAAGAGAGAAAATCTCCAGGACAGAAGGAAAGGAGCAAAATCCTTTGACCGCCACCGGGGGACGAGGGGGACATGTCCCCCAACTTCAAAGTTGGGGGCGACAGAGTGTATTTTGTCCCCGCCCCCCCCCCCCCCCCCGCCAACTTTGAGCACATGACTGCTCTCAAATTGCAAGCATCTCAAGCTTCAATACACACCTCAAGCACCTCAAGAGGAAAAAATGCATATCCAGGCCATAAGATTCCCAATTTTCGCGCCGCTCCGCGGCGCAATTCCTTTAAGGGTTTCAGGGCTTGGGCCTAAAACATTCAAAGTTGGTATAGCTCATTCCAAACTGGTGTCGCTGGTTCCAAAGTTGAAATCCCCTCCAAATCGCTGGTTCTAAACCCCTCAGTATACTTACTCCAGCTCCTAAAAGTGTTGGTATGGCCCATGCCATACCTGCCATACTGCATTCTCCATTCTTGTAACGTGCCTTTTCATCCGTTTTGTTTGGCCCTTTCAACGCTTGGGAAGGGGCCCTTTCAACGCTCGGGAAGGGGCCATTTCGAGGTGCCACCCCCCCCCCGGACGAAATCATGGCTACGTGCTTGTGTGGACTGTGGTTAATTAACAGGGCTATGCCACAGCAACTTAGCAGTAATGCGCTCAGCTTTTTTAGAAACGGAAAGTACGCTAACTTAGTCAACAAGTCACCTCTCTATAGGCAGTGGCGTCGCCACATTTTTTTTAGTGTGGGGAGCAGCCATGGGTTTGGGGACAGCCACATTGGGCTAATGTTAAAATCTTGCGAATCTGGGGGATGTTTGACTACGGCCGGAGCGATCCCGGGGCGCCCCTCCCCCCCCCCCCCCCGTGGTGACACCCTGGTCTCTAGGTACCACTGACACAGCAAGTAGCGGGAGTATCTCGAGGCAAGTTGGCAGTGGCGCACACAGGGGTGGGGGTAAAAAAGGTCAGAGCTGACCCCCCACCCCCGAAATTTATGAGTGGCACGCATCAAAAGGACCCATATTCTGGCCCATACCTGGCAGGGCCGGTCTTGGTCAGGCCTGATCGAGGCAGGGGCCCGGTGCTGGCAAAGGCGTGCTATGGGAGCCGGTCAGGACGAGGGCCCCGTCACAACAGGACCCGGTCCTTGCAAATTATTTGATACGTGTCCCTTCCTGATAGGGGCTCGTTCCTGGTAGAGGCCCGATCGAGGCAGGAGCCTGGTGCTGACAGGGGCGTGATATGGGGCCCGGTTAGGACAAGGGCCCGGTCACAACAGGGCTCACTCCTCGCATTTTTATTTATACGGGCCCGTCACTGGTAGGGGCCCGATCAAGGTAGGGCCCGATGCTGGCAGAGGCGTGATATGGGGCCCGGACAGGTCGAGGGCCGCGTCACAACAGGGCCCGGTCCTTGCAAATTTGTTATACAAGCCCGTTCTTGTTCAGGCCCGATCGAGGCAGTGGCCCGGTGCTGGCAAAGGCGTGTATCAGGAGCCCGGTCAGGACAAGGGCCCAGTTTTAGCAAATTCTTGATAGCACGGGCCCGTTCCTGATATGGGCCCGGTCTTAGTCAGGCCCTATCGAGGCAGTGGCCCGGTGCTAACAGAGGCGTGTATCAGGGGCCCAGTCAGGTGTAGAGCCCGGTTCCACCGTATCCCATATACTCGGCCCTATATCTCGTTGAGGTCATGAATCCACGTCCCCCCCACCCCTAACTTCAAACCTGTGGCGGAGCCCTTGCCTTTGACCACAAATTACAGACAATGCCTGATATTCAAAGGTTCACTTTGAATAGACTCTGTCTAAACTAGTTCACTACCCTAAAGGTAAACCAAAGAGGAGTATGCAAATATTGTAATTTTATCTCCATTAGTTTCCTGAAAAAATGTGCATCACGATCAGGATGACAATGACATACCGGTATTGGTAGGGCAGGTGTCACACTTCCGTGCACAACACTGTAGGTAGTGTGACGAGCCTGAACAAGTGGCGGGCGATGTAGCCGGATTGATGACGTCATTGGGAGGGTATACTTAATGACGTAGGTCTGTTTACTACTCAATCAGACTTAATGGCGTAGGTCTGTTTACTACTCATTCAGACTTAATGGCGGGGTTAGGTTAGGGTAGGTTAGTTTAGGTACCATAATCTAAACCAACCTAACCTAACCCCGCCATTAAGTCTGATCGAGTAATAAACAGGCCTACGCCATTAATTGTACCCTCCCAGTGATGTCATCAAGCCAGCTGCACCGCCCGCCCCTTGTTATACTACCTACAGCTGGTGTACGGAAGTGTGACGCCTGCCCTACCAATACTGACGTACCTAGCATGAAATGGTACAAATAGCTCCAACCTTGAATCAGCCAAACACAGGTCAGCCTGCAACAGGTGGCAATCCCCTTGCAGTCTTGTTGCAATGCTGTGTGGCTGGCCCCAGTTGGATTGGACACAAATACTGGTGCAGTATATCACCAATGGCATGCAAAGTTTGGCAATAGGATGTGTGCAGAATTACAGTGGTTTACCCTACAATAGACAAGCATCATCACCCTCAATTCACTAATAAATATCCAACCACTGGTCCACTGAAGTCCTCTGCTATCCCAGTCTACAAAACATCAGATCGTGGCAAAATCTAACAATGGCAAGGTTTTGCAAACCGACCAACATCACTACTCACCATAGTTGTTTATCAAGGCCGTATCGTTATAGGGTCATGGGCCGTATCAAGGTAACTTTATAACTTTGGGCCGTATCAAGGCCATAAGAAGGCTGTATAAGAGGTTGTTTATATACCATATAAACAACTTTTGAGCGGTATCTATTGCCTTGTTTTGAGCTAACTTTTGAAATGATTCTGAAGGAGGAACAACGGTGAGAAATGCAACTAACATATTAATGGCCATGACAGATCACAAACCTGATGAAATCTTTTAGTATTACCTTTTAAAAATTATTTCATAATTAAAAAAATATGTTATTTATAAATATATTTGCTGAAGTTGTGTGATACCTGTGATACCAGAACCCTTCGATTGCATTCTTGAACATCTTGAAATAGAGGGTGGTGGCCAACTATTGTGGTGAATTATATCCGAAAATTCATGATTTTTTCTTATTCAAATACAGGATGGATCACTCAAAATAGACCATAGGCATGTGTCTGAAATACAGGGCTATGGTTTTCACATACAGAGTTTGTTTTTCACTACCAAACGCAGAAAATCGTATGATACCCGCTGATACCTGGTACTTAGTTGGTACGTAAGTACCTCTACTTTCGATGAATGGGTACTCAATACCCATTGGACTTGGACCATGACTATCTTCCTCGTCGCGGGACACGTTTTTTTGTAAGTGCAATACTGCAGTGCGCTATTATTAACCAGCAAATACCAAAAAACAGCGATTTGACTCCCCGGGATTGGTGGCCGGAAAGATAATGGTCCACTAAATTCGCGAAATGAAGCGTCGCACAGCGAGCGACACCTGATGATGTTTAGGTATACAAGAGCTAATGGTTTTCATATTAAAGGAAATAGTTCACCATTCGGAAATTTTTCAGAACACGATTTTATTATATTTTTTAATACAGTTTCTTTTTTTCTTTTCAAAAATGGTCCCACATTGCGCCAATTCAGGACAGAAGGTTGTAAATTATTGATGTTATGGTGTGCGTTATTGGTCTGCGCATGCTCAATGCAGTGCTGGCACAGTTCAGACGGTACGGTATATCATATATTCGCCGCATTCCTTCGCCAAAGTCAAATATCTTCGGCTGGAGAGTCTTTTCAGCCAAGAAAAGTTCCAGATAAGGATTTCTCAACACGGGCTACAAAACTGCTATTTCAGTTCAAAACCCCATGTTGAAGGTGAACTATTTCCTTTAACCCGCGCGGCGCTGGGGTCTCCATCCGAACGTGCGGTGCTGGGGGGTAAATTTTACCCCCCTCGTATCTTCCGAACCAATAACCGGAGCGAGACGCGCAAGGCGGCGATCGAAAGCTCTCAGTAAGAAGAATCTAACGCATGCCTGAAATTATTAACATAAGGTCACATGTCAGGTCACGATCAGGTCAAGTGTCAAAATTTAAGTATTTGGGGTTTTGGGCTATACTTTCCATCCAAAGCCTTGTATTGCAACTATTATCTCACAAAGTGCTCCCAAATGTATAATGCATCTCCCGCATAAGTAAAAGTGAAATTTTAAGCAAAGGTCAAGGTCAAGGTAAGGTCACAAAAGGTCACAGGTCTACGAAAGCCATGCGACACATGTTGTATGGGTTATTTTACACGTATAATTCGATAGAAGCAGCCATTTTCACAGCCTGACACCATATAATCGCCCTCAGGTCAAGGTCAGGTCACAATAAGGTCATAATTTGAAATTGATTAATCTAAATAAACATTGCATGTTTCTAGACTAGTTTTGTCCTAGAAATACAGTGGTAGCATTTATTTGTCTGTATCTGGTCAGTAAAATCCAAAAAACGCAATTAAAAAAATGACGTCATGAGTTACTTATACTTAGAGAGCCATAAGTCAGTCAAAAATAAAGAAATTGCTTTGAAATTTGGTTTGAACATCGTTCATACTCGGTTCTCTAATATATCTTCCGGTTTTTTAAAAATCTTCAAACAAAAAACTTTTGTGAAAATTCTTCCCCAAAAATAGGTGTTTGAATTTTTGGGGATCAAAAACCCCAAATTTTGAACATCTGAGATAGCCATGTTAAAGACAATGTTATTTCCTTTCTCTTGACGCCTTTTATTTGCAATTTGCATCAACACGCTATTTTCTACGATTTTTCAAACATTTAACGTTTTTTCACCAAAAATGACATGACATGACGTCACTAAAACGTCATTATCTACTCAAAATTTTCACGAATTTCAACAAAATTGTAACACAAGATGAAGAATTGAAGCACCATAAGGTATCGCAAGTTTCACTTCGATATCTGTAATAGTTGTCAAGTTATGGAGAAAATCCGGGAGGGGGGGTAAAGTTTACCCCCCAGCGCCGCGCGGGTTAAGTCGGTGTTTTGATGTCTCTTTTGACGCACAGCGTTTCCTAAAATTGCTACACGGATCGGCTGTGTCACCAACCAAAAATGCTACACACCATAGCATGCAAGAAGGCACTTTTTGTCCTCTGGAGATGGGCCGGAAGTTAGAGAGGTCAGAGGGATTGCCGGATTTGTAAATGGGGTAGATAATGGAGTGTTTCCAGGGATCAGGGATGTCAGATTGGGTGATGGATGTATTGACAATGTGCAGGATAACGTCACCGATAGCTGGGAATCCGGCCCTTAGCATGCGAACACACACGCCGTCAGCACCGCAGGCGGCCGAGCTCCGCACGCCAAAGACCGTGTGTCCGAGCTCCTCAAGAGAGACGACACTCAGTTTGAAGCTGCGCGCCTCAACACGGGGCAGACGCACACTCAGGTCGGTGGGTGTCCCCTGGGCTCGGGTCTCGGCGGAGGCCCGAGGACCGACGGAAACAAAGAACGAATTGAGATCGTCAGCAGGTAAGTCCGCGGCTGAATATTCTGCCCGTCCTTCTTCCCAGCAACCACCGACCTGATACATCGCCACACCTTGTTGGCCCCCGCTCGCTGATCTCCCTCTGGAGCTCCCTACGCCGGTCGCGACGCACCGCGGACCGGACAGTACGGTTCAGCTCCCTGTACTCGACCGACTCCCGACCCGACCGCCGTAACGCAGCACGATGTTGGGACAGCAGATTGCGCGTGGCGACGGAGACGGGAGGAGCGGTGGGGTTCCGAATAGTCCGGTTCTTAATCGGGGCGTGAGCGTCGATGACAGGCAAAAAAATGGGTCAAAAGGCATGCCACTGGTCTTCAACTGTCTGAAGAAAAAACGTCGCTCCAGTCTACGAGTAGCAAGTCACGGTTTAGCGCGGCGATATCAACACGATTAAATGAACGAGTTGTGATGACAGTGGGCTTCTGACGCTGCTTCGGCAGATCGATGAACACGTTGATGAATTTATGAGGACTAAAGTGATAGTATTTTACACTACAGTTATACACGATCCCCCGGTCTTCCACGACACAGACGTCCAAAAGAGAGTCAGAAGTAAAGGTTGGGCCAGTCACCAACTGGTCCAGGAAATACACGGATAAGAAATCACGAAGGTGTACGAAGCACACGATAATCCCAGTATTTATGATGCATATTGCATTGAAATTGTTTCGGACGAATTTATTGCACTGCAAACCACGAAGGAAGTATGCGCCGCCAAACCTCATTCATAAAAAACCCTCCCCAAAACAGGAGCCTAGCACCACCTCTGCTGGACCGATTTTTTTCAAAATTTTGACACAACACGCACCATTCAATTTGGGGAAAGTCACAAAGTTTCAGGACACTAAGGCTAACGGTTTAGAAGCAGCAAGCCAATGGATAAGGTGAGCCAATGCGTCAATATATCATTTTGAAGCTCTCTGTATTGCGGTTTGAATGCATATACATGTATGGTCGTTTCTTAATTCGCCGTCAAACATACGCTAGAGGAGAAAGAAGCCTGACCTTAGCGTGTACTATAGCAACTGCGGGCCCCTGTACCTATCTATAGTTTGTTTTATTTTGATTGCACAATTGCCATTGGGACCTTCCTGAGAATCACACGTGAATTTTGTACACACCGCTGTCACGCGTCCCGAAAGTTATTTCCACAGATGCAACGCGTCATTTTTGACAACCATTTGCGCCGAAATAGAGTACAGATTGGATTCCAAATTGATACCATATGAAGTGTTCTTCCTACATGTAAAAAACGTTTGTTCGAGCTTCAATTCCTACTGGCAGCTTGCTGGCCGCTATTTTCTCATCCAATGGAGCTTTTTAAAGCCATGATTTGATGGTAAGATAGCTGGATTTTGACTGCTGCAAAGTCAATTTTTTACGATAAATTGTACCCGTTTTGGGGGCAAAAGACATGTTTGCCCCCCTTCCAGGCAGACCAGACTGGTTATTGATTCGACACTGATTGAATCGATTGGAATCGTTCAATAAAAATTAATTGAATCAAAACATTATTGATTCACCACCAGATATTTTGATTCATGAATCGTGATTGAATCAAAACCCGCATCGAATCAAGGCTGATTGAATCAAAAGATTGAACGATTCAAGTACACTGGTAAATTGTCCAAATACATGGAGTCCCCGTGGCTACATTCAATTATACTGAAATACTATTGCTGTACCAATGTTTTAACCCGCGCGGCGCTGGGGTCTCCAGCCGAACGCGCGGCGCTGGGGGGGTAAATTTTACCCCCCCACCCCCCCCCCCCTCGTATCTTCCGAACCAATAACCGCAGCGAGACGCGCAATGCGGCGATCGCAAGCTCTCAACGAGAAGAATCGAATGCATACTCGAAATTCTTAAAATAAGGTCACATGTCAGGTCACGGTCAGGTCAAATATAAAATGTAAGTATTTGAGTTTTTGGGGCTATACTTTCCATCCAAAGCCTTATATTGCAACTATTATCTCACAAAGTTCTCCAGAGTGTATAATGCATTTCCCGCATTAGTAAAAGTGAAATTGTAAGCAAAGGTCAAGGTCAAGGTCAGGTCACACAAGGTCACAGGTCTACGAAAGCCATTCGACACATGTTGTATGGATTATTTTACACGTATAATTCGATAGAAGCAGCCATTTTCACAGCCTGACACCATATAATCGTCCTCAGGTCAAGGTCAGGTCACAATAAGGTCACAATTTGAAATTGATTAATCTAAATAAACATTGCATGTTTCTAGACTAGTTTTGTCTTCGAAATACAGTGGCGGCATTTATTTGTCTGTATCTGGTCAGTAAAAGCCAAAAAACGCAATTTAAAAAATGACGTCATGAGTTACTTGTTCTTAGAGAGCCATAAGTCAGTCAAAAATAAAGAAATTGCTTTGAAATTTGGTTTGAACAACGTTCATACTCGGTTCTCTAATATATCTTCCGTTTTTTTGAAAATCTTCAAACAAAAAACTTTTGTGGAAATTCTTCCCCCAAAATCAGTTTTTGCATTTTTGGGGGTTAAAAACCCTTTTTTAAATCTGAGATAGCCATGTCAAAGACAATGTTATTTCCCTTCTTTTGACGCCTTTTATTTGCAATTTTCAGTAACACGCTATTTTCTACGATTTTCCAAACATTTAACGTTTTTTCACCAAAAATGACATGGCATGACGTCACTAAAACGTCATTATCTGCCACAAATTTTCACGAATTAAAAAAAAAAACGGCAGAAGACGTAGAATTGATGCACCATAAGCTACCGTAAGTTTCACTTTGATATCCGTCATAGTTGTCAAGTTATGGAGAAAATCCGGGAGGGGGGGTAAAATTTACCCCCCAACGCCGCGCGGGTTAATGATCGTATATATGCATGTTTCCATTGTTATTGATTTGACATAAATTCACCTCATATATTCAAATGTTGAATCAAACGTGAATCAATTTAAATATTTGTTTTGATTCTTTGAATCAGAATGAATCAATTCTCAGTATCCGTGAATCGAACGGTGATTGAATTATTCAGATTCCAAAATGAATCATGATTGAATCGTTCCAAAAAAGTTGAATCAATAACCAGTCTGCTTCCAGGCTTTGTTGTGGGGGGCATGGCTTGGTTGCCCCCCGGCCCACAAAGGACTGCCCACAAAGTCTGCAAGTAGCGCTATCTATGATGGCTCTCAGCGCCATCTATAGCGGAGAAGTTCAGAGTACGTGATTAGAGACACCATCATCCTGCACACAGGCGTTCGATATAAAAAAGGCGACAGAACATTTTTGGAATGATGTAATAAGATATGTATTGCATTAGATGGAATTAACTAGCATTACTTTACTTTTCCCACAATGAAATTGCTGAAGTATATTGATTTATTCAAAGTCATTTAAGACATTTATGCTATTTGCCTCATGCACTGGCACTGCGCAAACAACCCGGAAAAAAATGCGTACAGTTCCACAGCAACTTTGCACGTCCCGGGGTTTGGAGCCGTCTGACCTCCCAGTGAAATAAGAACTCATTTGGAAGACTTGTCAAGGTGTTAGTTTGGGTAACATATTTTGTATGTGGCGGTTTCTTCCTCTGCGAGGGTACATTTGAAAATAGAAATAAACATGCTAAATCAAGCACGCTTTCGAGTAGTGATTCACCATTTGCTTGTATGGGAAGATGCACTCCAGCGTCGGACCCCGTCACCGACGCCACCTATGAAGACGGGCAGCGTTATCTGTAGCCGAAGTCTTCGAAATAAGTCACGTGCGAATGATATAGGATGTGCCATCACTTCGTGCACCTCATCATTTTGTCTTGCCATATGGTAATGGAAATGGAAACTTACAGCGCATTATATGATTCTTAAGAAGTAATAAACAAAAGCTCTAAAAACTTACCATTGCTTAATATAACTGAAAACCTACCAGCTCTCACGCAGGAAAAGCTGCATGCAATTTGTAGTAGACATGAACCACCTATGAGACATGAAGTAGCACAAATTATGATATAAAACTAACCCGGTGTGCAATCAATATAAATAATTGCTGTGAGGCACTTCACTATAATGACAGCTTAGACTTGCACGGCGGCTCAAGTCCAATGTCTCGTTTGTTCGGCGAGCGACTTGTTTGTGTTACTATGCCATTCTGAATGTGGCAAAACATGCCAGTAGGTATACCCAGTGATGGCCTACGCTACGCTACGCTACGGAATTACGCTACACTACGTATGGTTTTTGGGCCAAAGTTACGCTACCGAATTATGTTACGTTATATTTTGCTACGTTTCCGATTACGCTATTTTTCGTTAAACGTAGCTTATAATATATCTTACTACGATACAAAAGATACCAGGGAAATCAACAGTATGTAACGGTGATTTTTCGTTCATCCACATTTCTAACTTTCCTATCAACCAGCCGTCATGTATTTTTTTCGCGACAGACATTTGCGAAGACATTCGTAACACAGTCACAAAGCATCACCATTAGTGAAATGTGTGGTGCAAAGGTCATAGCTAACCTATATCCAGACACCTTTTATTCATTGTTGCTAGTGTATGGTACCTAACCCGAAATTGACTGGTGCATAATGATTCTAACGACCATTGGCAATAGTAATAGATCAGAAACCAATACAGCTATCAAGCTCCCGAGTTTAACCAGCATTAACTTGTTCGGCCCTGTAACACAGACGGTAGAGCGCTGAGCTTTAGATGGTAGACCTCACTCAGTGTGGCAGGCCGGGTTCAAGTCACTTCGGCACTCGCTATTTGTCCCTGACTAGGATGGCCTTCGGCTGGTGGCAGGGGTCGCACTCGTCGCACATGCAGAGGTCAGGTGACGTCAGAGGGCGGGGAGGACCTTGTCCTAAATGTCAGTGGCGGATCTAGGTTTCCAGTTTGGGGGGGGCAAAAATTTCGCTCCGTTTCATCACGAAAAGTTGTTGATCGGGGGGGGGGAAGCGTCGGGTCGTCAGCGCCAGAGTCGTTGAGCGGGGGGAGGGGTGGCGTCGGGTCGTCAGCACGAAAGAGTCGTTGAGCGGGGGAGAGGAGGTAAATCACGCCTTCCCGGAACAAAAATCACAACCTCCCAGAACAGTTTGGGGGCAGGGTCATAAACATGCGTTTGCCTACTAATTTTTCGTTGGTGGGGGGGGAGGCAATTGGGGCATTCCAAGCCAGATCGGCCAAAATATCTCGAAATAACACCCTACATCTCATATGTCGATAAAACTACGTGTCGGGGGTTATCTGGGCGGTAGATTCACGCTGTGAACTTTTCAGTCCCGTCCGTCAAAGGGTTTTCGAGTTACAGCCTCGGGCAACTTTGTAATGTCAAGCTAATTAAAAAAAATGTATAATTTTCATCTGGCGATATCTCCCATAAGCATAATTCGAATTATATAAACAAATTATATAACAGGAGACCTGGATTTGACACGAAATTTTCGGCCTCTTATTTTAGGGCAGAAATTTGAAACGGAGAGCTGCTAAGCTGATACACTTGTATGTCTCGGCTCGTGAAAATGCGAGCCCAGCACCGTCATTCACTGCTGTGCTTAAAATGCGAATCATGAAATCATTAAATTTTAATTATGCGAGTCATATATGATCAGAATCATCTGTAGCCATAGATTATTATGATGTAATAATTTTAGGGAAATGTGAAAATTTTGGCATTTCAACACGTGATATCGATATCTATAGATACATACATATATACATACATATACTTCGATGTTTGAATAATTGTGATTTTTTTCTCTAAATATTGTATTTATATTTTTGTATTTGGAAAAATAATGGTCACCAGCACAGCACGTATTTCGAACTTTGCACGTAATTGCGCTATAGAGCTCAAATCAATCGCATTATGCCTATTTCGTCGACCTGCTTTCAATGATATATAACATCAGCCTTGCATTCGCTCCGAGACCTCAAGGTCACGTGACCAGAGGCCATCCGGGGCAGTCCACGTCAGATCGACCAAACCATAACATCCTACTTCTCGTATTTCGACTGAACTAGGTGTAGGGGGTCATCTGGGCCGTAAATTCACGCAGTTAAAATTTGCAACCCCGTCCGTCGAACGATTTTCGAGTTATAGCGTCAGGCATCTCTTTAATGACGCCCAAAGCTTTAATTTTTTTTCGGGCGATATCTCCCATATACATAATTCGAATTATATAAACCACAGATAACAGGAGACCTGGATTTGACACGAAATTTTTGGCCTCTTATTTTAGAGCTGAAATTTGAAACGGAGCTGTTAACCCGCGCCGTGCCGGGGGGGGGGGGGTGTTTAGACACCTCCTCCCTCAGGTTTTTCAAGGATAGCCCAAAAAGGGCGGCGTGCAGCGCCGCAGTTTTTGGCACATGTGTTTGGGCATCCATTGCGCACATTATGTATAAAAAAATACCTCGGGTCATCTCAGGTCAGGTCACCAGACCAGGTCACGTGACCCCACCTCCAAAAAACTTGCGGTCGTACCACCGTCACAGTTTTTGGATGACCGGTTTTACACTTAGAGGATTCCATAAGGTCACATATGTCTACAATTATTTTATCTTGGATTTTTATATCGGCGACCTAAGGTCGGGTCAATTTCATGACCTCCCCATTTTAAGTCAATGGGAAATCTGTAAATGCTTCCTATTCCAAGGATACGCAAGATATCAGTATAATTCCTTCTGGATCATGTTATTATAGGCCATTCTTGATGACCTAGGTGCCATTTGTGTTCAGTGACCCCTTCAAGGTCAGCCGAGGTTACCCGAGGTCACCAACAATTGTATGTCAATAACTCTCGACATAATGACGATAGATAAGTGAAACCGATACCAATATGTTTGTCTCGTCGAGGCACGTCTTCCCATATGCAACATGACCTACTTGTGTCAGCACTTGACCTTGACCTGAGGTCAATGTTTTTAAGTTGACCTAACCTGGTCAACATAACATGAGTCGAAGTGCCTTGTCGAGACAAACACGATGGCATCAAAATTATTTCCTTGTCGTTATTAGGTAAAATTCTATTCGTGAAAAACTTTTGTAAAAAATAACCTTTTTGATATTTGATGAGCTCTGGAGCCTAAACTTTTGATCTGAGTTCAAATTTGAGGACAATTTTGAAATTGCATTTTCCAATAGCTTTATAATGTTTTCCCCGTTTGTTCCTAGCTATCATAGTTCTTGTGATGTCTGGGGGTTTCTGGAGCGAAGTCCTAAAACTGCAAAATTTGAACTTCGATGACCTCTGGTGACCTCAATAAGCTTTACGAAAAACAAATAACTGAAATACTTTCGAATGTGTTTGTCGAGAGCTTTCGTATACTCTTTTCCTCACTCGAAAACTAAAAGGGTTTTTAGTTTTCTTTAGTTCCCTTTTAGTTTTCGAGTTAGAGGGGGTCTACCCCCCCCCCCCCCCCCGGCACGGCGAAGGAGTCGCCGATCCCCGGCACGGCGCGGGTTAAGCTGATACACTTTTATGTCTCGGCTCGTGAAAATGCGAGTCCAGCACCGTCGTTCACTGCTGTGCTTAAAAGAAGAGGCCGAATATTTCGTGTCAAATCCAGGTCTCCTGTTATCTATGTATAAACCTATGTATCATCGGAATAGCCATTAACCACAAATACATTTAATGTAATATTTATTTTTGAGAACTTGAATGGAAAAGTGTCGAAATTTTGGCATGTGACCTCAGGTCAGGTCACGTGATTTCGTTATGTTCTCAGTTAAAATTCGTGATTTGTCTTAGGTGTAATAGGAGGGTGCAGGCCCTTCGAATCACGTGACAACCTATTCCGCTCAGTGATCAAGATCACGTGATGACATAATTCAATATTTCGCAATATTTTTAATATTTTCGCAATAAATGACTTGCTGGGGTCATGCTATGCATCATTTAATGCAGCTCAACGAGACACATATAATGCCGTTGAGTTAAGCTCTGTAGCAAATTGTGTCACTGGCGGATTCAGCCTCTCCGTGGTGGGGGGGCATCTTTTTTTGTGGCAAAAAAAGTATCCCCATTTTTTCTCCGCGGATTTGGGCTGGTCACCTTATTTTGGTAATCGAGCTTAGGAAATTCACTTTTCAAATTCACACAAATTTGTGCTGTTGATTTTTTTCTGAAACAAAAGTTTATTTTTACTTTGGGGATCAAAAACACAAACTTTCACAAATCCGAGATGGCCATTTTGAAGAAAATGTCATTTGGTTTCTGTTGACGTTTTGATTTGCAATTTTATTCAAAATTCTATTTTCTACGATTGTTCAAACATTTATAGTTTTTCCACCAAAAATGGAATGACATGGCGTCATTAAAACGTCATTATCTCCCAAAATACTACATCAATTTCTTTGCAATTTGGTGAGAAGACGTAGAATTGATGCACATAAGGTACTGAAAGTTGAACGTTGATATCTATTATAGTTCTCAAGTTATTGAGAAATTTCGGGAGGGGGGTAGATCCCCCCCCCCCTCCCTTCCCCCTCCTCCCCAGCGGGGCTCAGGTTAAGTGTCACCGGGGCTGCTTGAATTGCATTAGGTATGCTGTTTTGTCTATCATTGAAAGAAAGGGATACATACAAACTTCAAATTAAATCACTCGAGAGAAAAAACAACTTCCGTTTTCAAGAAGTTTTCTCCTAAGATCATTGTTTTTCACGTTCAGTGCAGGGAACGCGCAGGGGCATACTTGTATTGAATGTCCCTCTCAGATTCCTGTGGGGGGGGGGGGGCATTTGCCCCTGATGGCCCCTTTAGATCCGCCAGTGCCAGCAATTACCGCCAAGGAGAGCGAGCCTCTGCCAGACACCTAATGGCATTCATTTTCCCATTTTGAAAATTTGCACAAGCAATTGCGAAAGTTGTGTCATGCCGCGAAGCAGCACGAAATTTTCCGGTTTTGGACTGTGGATAGCTGAATTTTGACTGCTGCAAAGACAATTTTACGATTTTACGATCAATTGGGAACGCGCGGGGTGGGCGCGGGGGGGGGGGGGCATACTTGTATTGAATGCCCCCCCCCCCCCAGATTCCTGAGGGGGGATTTGCCTCTGATGCCCATGGATCCCATGGATCCGCCAGTGAATTGTGTGCAAAGTTATTGACAAAGACGTGCTGGTAGCCATGAACTTTCCACAACAAAATATAAATAAAATATTTAGAGGAAAAAAATATGTCAAATTTGCTTACCATCGAAGGCCAATGTATCTAAGTCAATTCTTGGAAGAAGAAGAAGAAAAAATCCGAATTTTAAAAGGCCATATTATAAAATCACGTGATCTGATGCTAAGTCCTAAGATCATATTTAAAAATTCAAAAAATTCGTAGTTTTGAAACATGATTTTGATAACATGTATATATTGTTCCTGACGACTCTGATGATATATAAGGTTATATGACTCGCATGATTTAGATGGGAGATATTGCCCTCTGAAAATTAGAGTTTTGAGATTACAACAAAGTTGCCCACGGCTGTAACTCGAAAACCGTTTGACGACGGAGCTGACAATTTTATAATGTGAATCTACGACCCAGATAACATGGGTAAAAATAAAATGGTTCACTGCAACAATAGAGCTGCTAGACATTACACATTTCAGTATATATTGTCTGAAAATTACTATTTTAAATACAAATAACAATTTTACTCCGGTTCAAGATGTTCGGGAATTTCAAGTCGGGATTTTCGGCTTTTTGGGAGGGGCAAAAACATACGTTTGCCTACCGATTTTTCGTTTGGGGGGTGAAGCAATTGCCCATTTTGCCCAACCGTAGACCCGCCACTGTAAATGTCCAGGTATGTTCGTGTACGCAAAACTTTCGCTTATAAATTATGCCAGTTACTGTTAATTGCAAGGTTTGATGGTTGGAACAGGGCCTGCGCAACAAGCTCTGCTTAGCGCGAAACCTGAGGTCGAAAATTCATCCACTCAAATTATTGGGACTTAATCGATAAAAAAGTATTTCAAACTGAGAAAAAAATGGCGATAACTTCTTTTATGATACTGCAAATTCAGTGACGTCACAACCTACGAGTTAGATGAAAACTAAGTTGAACGTAAAATAAGCCGTACAAATATAGACATACAAACTTAAAGAATACGACACCGCTCAAAAATAACACGCCACTTTTGCTGCGAAACATTTCTTGGATTTTGAAAACGTTTGTGACAAACACTGAGGATTTGTCTGACAGGACTGAGGTCTGAGGATTTGCCCTCGATCACCTTCGGCTGAGACGCCAGTCAACGGCGAATTGAATCAATAATATATGGCGCCTTAATTACAGGGAAACAAGGAAACGGTAATCTAACCACCAATCCATAAGACGTTAAAATTTAACGATAAGGTTACCCTCAGCTATACAAGATATCAATGAGAATAAGAGATACCCATTACCATCAGCAACATATGCTCTGCAGGGCAGCGTCATGGATTTGTGTCGGGGAGGGGCAAACCGAAGGCAAGGGCTCCATTTGCGAAAGGGACTTCCCGGCTATGTTCGTGGGGCCTCGTCAAAAATCTTCTCGACCGCCTTCCTAGGGGCTTTCTCGGAATATTTTGTGGTTGTAGAAGCCTTTTCTGAAGTATCGCATGAACAGCTTTCCCGATTATTACCGTAGTGGCATATGTGGAATCTATATCAGTTATCTTCTTAGTGGCATTTTAGGAGCTTGTCTCGGCTGTCTTTTCGCGGCCTTCTTGTTGCTGGTGTCGGGCATCTCTTTAGGGGATATTTGGAGCTAGTGTGGGTAGGTTTTAGGGTCTTCTTGGAGTTTGCCTCAATTGCCATTTTAAGGGCCTCCTTGGAATTTGTCATGCTTGGTTTTAGGTGCCTCTTCGAACATCTCCCGGTTGTTATTTCAAGGAGCGACTTCAAACTCATTCCAATTGTCTATGTATTTAGGAACTGCTGAGTGTTTATGTATATTTGCGAGGGGCCTCCCTTTGTTTTTATGCAGGAGCCTCCTTAAGTCCGGGGGCGCAATATTGCCCCCCCCCCCCCCGCTGTGGCGCCGCCCCTGATGGTATGCTACGAAATACCTTGTGTAGCAGTTACGTTATTTGAATATTTTTCGGTAGTACGCTACGAAATACTTCAATTACGCTACGGAACGATTTCTTGAGCTACGTGTTACCAAAAAAAAAACATACCGTAGCGTAACGTAGGCCATCACTAGGTATACCAACTGTTGACTTGTGACACACAATATAAATATTTCCACTTTCCATTTTGAGAGCGTTTTAGTCAAGTTCCAGCTTGCCAGTGAGTTTGGCGGCGTTCTTGTCTTTATGTGGAAATGCAAGTTTCATAAGGCGCGCCCGGAAACTGCATGACGCCGCGGTGAGTATAACAGGGATGATCTTATCATCCGTTTTGATTGGCAATTTTCTTAAATGACCTCATCTAGGTTGCCGCACGAAGGCCATTGTCTCCAACATGTTGGAGACGCGTGACGCGTGAAAAGTGATCCAAATGAATAAATGGAATAAAATCAAGCATGTTTTCTTCAAACTTCTCCTGACATTCGGCTTTCCCATGTTCAGCCAGCATGCACAACTCACAAGTGAAATAACCTGTTGCTTACCCCAAGAGGTGCGTGTATTATTTGCAATAAGAGTCTTAGAAAATGGAAGTAAAATTTATGAGCCCTAGGCTAAAACAAGAATAAAAAAGTACTCAATTTTACGACAAAAATGCGCAACGCTATAAAATAACAACAAATTACAATACGAATATTTAATAAAAAAGGAACTTAATTCTACTGTTCCTCCATTAAACACAATGAAGAAACAATCAAATGAAAAAGATAGAATTAAAATGATAATAGACGTGTTTCCAGAAAAATAAAGGTCCCTACTGCAGTGAGCCTGACAGATGTACTGGCATTTGGAACGATAACACTATTACAGCGGATGGGCTGTAAACTGCAAACACATGACAAATAAAGGGGTCCGTGGGTTTGATGACATCCCAAACAAAATATGGAAAGTGATAAGAAGTGATGTGTTATCATTTCTATAAATGTGTCCCTGGCAAGCCATTTAGAAAATCATCAGCTGACTGGAAATATCCTTCAGCTTTGAAGCATGCCAAAGTAACGCCAATATATTAATAAACGAAGTGTTATTCACCGAAATACCGACCAATTTATATGTGCATTAAAGTGACGAACTATTTGAAGAAAAATCATAGAATATTTACATATAAAGGGGAAAATAGTCATCTTGACAAATACACAAAGTGGCTACTGACCTTACCATTAGAAGAAAACGCAGGATAACCTTTTAATTCACTCTCTGCACTTTTTTTATAAAACAACTTTTGTATATAATATTTCGAGAGATTTTGTGATTCTTCGATGACATTTTGCATAGAGGCGCTTAGAAAGTAAGAACATCGGTGCAAATTACAATCAAACTTGCTAAAATCGATGATTTGTACATGTTTTACATGCTGCACATGATGCGCAAAAGATGTCGGTGCAAAACATGTATTAGAGGATTAGAAAATGGAATAAGAGACAACAGTATTACAGAACATGTATTATGCTGCATTCTGGTGCTTACTATATGTAAATTGTTACAATATCCTTGCTATAAGTATATCCCCAGAGGACATACGGAACAGGAAGACGCATAACGCTTATATCCTACTGATAATGTTGACGAAGGCAAATCCGAGTGTATTGTATCAGCATTTTCAGGCCGTATTATACTGAAGTAAATTATCATCATGAAACAGTTTTCACAGCTCTGACGGTTACTGGGAACTGTGTAAATCCCGCGAACAACGGTTTATTATGTGCGCCACATAATGAAATCTGCTGGATGGCGCTGTCAAGGTGATTACAGCACGTGACAAAGAGAAAGAGATAGCGAAAGAGTAGCGTTAACCCGGCATTGACATCAGCCGAACGCCATTGACTGGTGGGGGGGGGGGGGGGGGGGGGGGGGGGGGGGGGGGGGGGGGCGTGAAACGCCCCCTGGTTATCTTCCGAACCAATGATCGCAGCGAAACGCGCAAGGCGGCATTCGAAAGCTCTCAATGTGGTGAATATAAAACATGCAAAGCAATCAAAGTGAGGTCAAATGTCAGGTCACGCTCAGGTCAAAGGTCAAAATCGCCGTCTTTGAGTTTATGGGCCATACTTTCCATCCAAAGCCTTCGATTACCATTGTGAAACGACCATGATCACCCAAAGTGCTGACAAAGGTATGATACACATCTCGCATGAGCTAAAGTGAGATTGTTGGCCGAGGTCAAGGTCAAGGCCAGGTCACAAAAGGTCACTATGCTCAAAATAGATACGAAAGTCATGCAGCACATGTTTTGTGAGCTATTTTCCACGTAAAATTCGATAGTGATAGTCATTGTACCACCTGACTTCATTTAGCTGAAGTTAATGTCAAGTTCAGGTCAATAAAGGTCAATAAAGGTCAAAAAAATTAATTGATAAATCGAAGTAGAAAAGTGATGTGTGTAGACCAGTTTTGTTTCAGAAATACAGTATCTGCATCAGTGTCTGTATCATTTAGATGCTATCAGTCAGTCAAAAATGGTGATATCATTCTGAAATTTGGTATGGTAGTTTCCCATATTTGGTGCTCTGACATGTAGTCCGCTGTTTGAATATCTTTGAAGAAAAAAATGATTGTGTGGGCATTTTCCCCCTAAAACAAACTTTAAAAAAATTGGGGTAAAAACCAAAACTTTCAAAACTCTAAGATAGCCATGTTGTAGCCCTTGCTATTTTCTATCTTTTGACGTTTTTGGATTGCTCTTTACTCGATATATGACATTTTTATGGTCTGTTACATTTTAGCTGATTTTGGTGTAAAACTCGTGTGTAGTGACGTCACTAAATTCGCTATAACTCGAATTTTGTTCGATGAAATTGGTTGATTTTTCTCATAGAAGACTTTAGCATGATTTAGAAGATGGTACTCGAGGTTTCACGTTGATAGCCCTATTGGTTTGTGATATATTACGAAAATTAATCAGGGGGCGTTAAACGCCCCCCCCCCCAGTCAATGGCGGGTTAACTGAAAATTTAGCACGGGCAATGGCGTGTGAAAGCAAGCGTTCACGCAGGTCTGAGGACATTAGAGGATAACTAGTGAATGGTCGACCCGTTCACCCGTTAACCCATTAACACATACATTTTTAGGAGATAGCTTGACCCGTTATCCTGGTGAAGTATTGGTCCGTTGACCGGTGAGTCATAAGCCCGTCAACACATTTACATTTTTCTGGAGGTAACTTGGCCCACTAGCCCGTTGACCCGGTAACTCATTGCTACTTTTCAGGAGATAACTCAGGACTCAAAAACGGATTTATTCAGATCCCTTAAAACTTAGGTGCCCTAGGCCCCTGCAGAGGTCTATTTTTCGGTAACTTGGTAGCGAGCGTTGGCGACAGATATGTGTAAGTGAAGCGACACATATTGGGCTTTGGGGAAGTCGGAGTCGGAGGATCAGAACCCGGCCGAACCGAGCAAGAGAATCGACCTTGTCCGTTACACTTGGTTGTGCGTCCCATTCTTTGTGAGCAAAAACAAAACGGGAAATTTTTCAGAATACAAAAATGATGACTGGGCGAAATTTTACATTTTTGTTTACATTTTTACATTTACATTTTTTTACATTTTGCACGTGAGGAAAATGGTACCAAGCACAAGAAAATAAATGATCACGCACCACAAAATATTCTTCATGGATTTCACCCACCATATGCATAAGGTATGCTTGCAAGCAAAAATATCAACGAGTGGTTTTCTGGATCGTACAGACTTAATGGCTTAATCATTAATAGCCGCCGAGTTTCTTTGGGGCGATCGTTTTTCGCTTCTACCGGGTATCCGGGATCTGTTTTTCGCTGCCACCGGGTATCCGGGATAGGTTTTTCGCTGTCTAATTTTCACCAGGCAGCGTAAAACTGAACATAAGTCAGTAAAACAAAAAATAGATATTGCTTTTAAATTTGGTTTGGGCATCGTCCATACTTGGTTCTCCAATATATATTCAGGTTTGTTAATATATTTAAGAAAAAAAAAAAAAAATCTTCAATTTCCACATTGTCTTTTCTCAAATATATTGAAAAACCGGAAGATATATTGTATTGAAGAACCAAGTATGGATGACACCTAAGCCGAATTTCAAAGCAATATTTATATTTTTGACTGACTTATGTCGTGTTTTACGCTAGCCGCTGGCAATTAGAATGAGGGAAATCGCGCGACAGGCCAGCCCGGTAGCGGGCCGGTAGCGGACCCATTGACTTAAGTTATTAGCGAGTGGTAGCAAGCTTGTAGCGAAGGTGAGTGTCGCAGCGAGTGTCGCATGCAAGCTTTTACGAAAATAACTCGCGTATTTATCAACCGATTGCAATGAACCTTCCAGTACCCTACTTTTGAACAATTTGACACATACTCTCAGCTTTTGTTAAGTTATATCCCGCATGATCCGTGACCTATGACCTGTTCCTCAAGGTCATGCCAGGCGCAACTGGCGTCCCGTAGTATCGGTGCTTGTAACTTGTGCAGTTTCCAAGTGTTAGCTGCTCAGGGGCATATCCACAGGTGTCAACAGGTGACATTTATGGTTTCCACTGATATCTCAGTTGACCTCTCTTCTTGACCTCAGATGATCTCAGTTGACCTCATTTGACCTTTTCAGAGGTCAATCGAGGTCACTGACCTCCGATGACCTGATGACTTTGTTTGCCCTATGGCAGTTTCTAGGACATTTTGTGACGCTGATTTCAAAATTGGCATCCATTTTACATTGTTATATGTTCCACTGGGGTCATGCATTTTCACAGTTCAACCGAGGCCACTGACCTCCGATAACCTGAGAAAACCTTTTGGAATCTGGTAGTTTCTAGGACATTTTGTGACGCTGATTTCAAATTTAGCATCCATTGTGCTTTGCTCGGCTTCGCTCGTGAAACGCCCATCCAGGCGTCTAACTGAAAATATTTTGCTTGATATGTGGTGACAATCCTTACCGGTGAGTTTTCATCGTGCGACAGAGATTGCCCTAGATTCGTCGTGAGCGACAAATCTCGCCATTTATAGACCTCTGGGCCCCTGTAAGATGTTCAGCGCATAGTTTATGTTACTTCCCGCTTACCTCCTTCCGTATCTCATACAGCAAGAACTTCAAGAACAATCACTATATCACGGGCTTTTAACCCGCACGCATTTAGAGCTAGCAAGGGCATTCCACGAGAAATCGACCAAAGGGCGAGACCCTCGTGTCACTTTTGACCAACATTGGTATATAGGGTAATATGGGGGGCTGATCTGTGAAAGTTTTACCGTGATCCCAGCAGTGGTTCAGGAGATATCACATCAGTCATTTTTGCAAGGTCACTGTGCAGGTCACTTTCACTTGGTCCGCCCATATCGCCGGGAGTTAATGACGCAATATAAATTTGTCATATATCATTGGAAAGGTAATGATCTATTCTTACAGGACTAGATTGGGATGTTAGCTTGGATGTTGTTAGATTTTCGTGTTTTTTTTTTTCATTGCGAAAGTTTGTCATTTTTGAATTTTTTCAACCTATTTTGCGACCAAATATTGTACAACTATTGTACAACGAAATTATAACTTTTGACCATCAAAATTTAATGAGTGATCAATTATCTTTCAAATAAAGAAATCAAATTAATGTACTTCTACCTACAAATACGTCAAATTTGGTAATTTTATGTGCTATCTTCTATGAAAATTAAGTTATTCACCAATAACTTTTGCATGAATCAAGCTAGAGAGACATGGTAAACGCCATTTCCCTCTTGACCTAAGGTCAATGTTCACGTCAATATTGGACAGCCCATATCGCCGGGAATTTATGACTGAATATATATATATATATATATATATATATATATATATATATATATATATATATATATATATATATATATATATATATATATATATATATATATATATATATATATATATATATATATATATATATATATATATATATATATATATATATATATATATATATATATATATATATATATATATATATATATATATATATAT